>JZKD02S2131412.1:430255-444468 GCA_000966675.3 Picea glauca | reverse complement strand
TGAGCCTAGCGCTTGGTCACACAGGCAAACACAAAGAAGGACCTGTCGATTTGAAGAGGGAGGTTCCAGCTCGAAACCAGAAGATCCATTTCGGCCCCGAATTAGAAGATCCTGACCGAGAGGTCGTGTAGTCCTTAGGAGGGATAGGGTGTCTGCATCAAAAGGTATATATTCTAGTCTACACCAATTATGTGACTAAGTGGGTTGAAGCTAAGGCTCTTCCTAAGGCAACAAAGCAAGCAGTGGAAGATTTTTTAAATGAAGAAATATGTGTCCGATTTGGTGTACCAAGGGAAATCATCAATGATCAAGGAACACAATTTACTTCCAATCACATTCAATATATCACTCAGAAATATCGAATTCAACATAGAACATCAAAACTATATCACTTGCAAGATAATGGCTAGGTTGAAGTGACCAATAAAGTCTTAGAGAACATTATAAACAGGACAATACAACTTCACCAAAAATATTGGGATAAAAGACTTCCTAAAGCATTGTGGGCTTATCGAACAACACATCACAATACCATAGGATTTACTCCATATGAGCTAGTGTATGGTAAGAATGTAGTCCTTCCAATCGAGTTTGAAGTTAAAACTTTACATATTGCATTACAAGATAACATGGATCTTACAGAGTCTCAACAACATCAATGAACTGGATGAATTACATCAAGCTTCCATACAACAAACTAATTTGATTCAATAACAAAGAGTTAAATGGCTGGACTAGTTCATTAAAAATAAGAAGTTTCATGAAGGAGATTGGGCACTCCTGTTTGATTTAAGGTATAAGGACTTTAAAGGGAAACTTTGTGTTCAATGAATGGGACCATATGAAATAGATATTGTCTATAATAATGGTTGGGTCAAAATAATTATTGATGAAGACAAAACCTCATTATTGGTGAATGGCCATTGAATACGTTTATATCAAAAATCACTGTCAAAAGAAGATTTTATCAAAGATTTAGTCAATCAATATGAAGTTGAGGTCGTAAGAAAGGTGGTCTCTCCACCTTCATCTATTGCCTCTTAAACAAGTTTTTCAAAGGACCATTTGTACATATTTGTACATAATTGGCTGTATATAAATAAGAATAAAAAGAAAAAATATATATAATAAATTTAATAGTGAAAACCTAGTCACATGGACTATTGGACTTGATGATAGTAGGAAACCAGATCTCTGGCTACTATAGTCAAGAATAAGCAAAAAACACAATTATGAAAACCTTTTCCAAGGCATAGTTGGTCAAATTTTGTTTGAAAACCAATCTTTCTAGTAGGAAAAATTGAAAAGCAAAAAACTGATTGTCTTCATGAATACTTACTTGCAGAGTACAAGTTGAAAGAGACTCTTAGGGTTTGAACTCGATTACAGAATTCAAACAACCATGATAAGTCTCAACAACATCTATACTTGAAGATTTGAAGATCTTTTTCAAGCATGTTTACAGTTCCATGATTACATTTCAAAATTATTGCAACAATCCAACATGGCTAGTTGTCTAAAGATCAAGGGTCCAATTCTCTTTTATATATAATGATGATTTCATTATAAAAAATTGCATTGAATCAACAATTCCATTCATGGTATTTATATTAGCATCCAATTATTATTACAAGAATCATTATATAAAGTTCAAAGTTCAAAGGATTTTTCACCAAAGATCAAGTAGTTTCTATACTCTAGCTTAGAATTTTTTTATATAAAATTGAAAATTCTTAGAACTACAATTCAATTAGCCTACCCACATTTTTCACTATCCTTATCATTCCATTACCATCCATTTTTTGTTATATGAAATCATTTTTGGCCTTTCACTTGTATACTTCTGAACTATAACGTAAGAGCTAATTCAAATAGAGAAAATATCAAAGTGTCAGCTTCAACCTTTTACTTGTACAGTTCATAACTATAAAATAACAGATAATTCGAATAGAGAAAATCTCAAAGTGTTGGCTTCATACCTTGGTTAAATATCATGATTTGGAATATTTTGGCATGCTACTTAATCATTTGAAAAATTGTTGCACAATGACAAATCTGTAGCATTACAAATCATCATATGGCATACACGATGAAAATATGGTAGGATTATTATCATCACATGAATTGGTTTTCTACTAATTAATATTATGTCATCTCATCAATTCCCTTACCCAATTAACATAAGGTTCGGTTAAAAAAAAAACCTTGTTTCATATACCATACGGATTGGAGAAATACTCTTGTATAAACAAGTATGTAATCAACTGAAGAGACATCTAGCTGAAGCTTGCAGAGAAATGTGGGGATCTCAAAATAGAACAAATCTTGATAATATTGAACTCATTCGACAAAATCCTGAAACAATGGCTATATTCTCTCAAGCCGAATGGTTGGCATTTTTCAAGAGTTTTCAAGGAACATATTCAACCATAACAGGCTACTGGATTGTGTTTAGAAGGGGAATGTTGGTACAATAACTTAAAGCTACCAAATGATAGCTGGACTCAATTTATAATTGTACCATTACATATGCTCGATGTCCAAAAGAAAGGGTTTTGAAAGGATGCATTGATTTCACCTTGGAAGGAGGTAGCCCTATTAATTCAAAAATTCATAACATGTGAAGGTCAATTTAATTTGATCTACCATTATCATATTTGGCTTATCTTGCATCTAAAGAAGAGGAATTTTCTTAATTTACCTTTCTTCCTTTTAAAGGATTTGATGAAGATGACCAAGGCATTTAAAAAACGAGCACAATCTACTTCAGGATTGCTCCAGTTTGGTTTTATTGCATTATTATTCATAGCTAAGTTGGGTCAATTGTATTAGGAGAGGAATGAAGTGGAAACCAAGAGCGAGGGTTTTACCCTCATCATGCAATATTCACAACTAAAAATCATCCTCTTCTTATGCATTAAAAACAAAATCCCTGAAACAAAAGGCTCATCAAAAGGATGATACAGCTACGAAATTGCTTTCAACTATGTTTGCTTCAGGATTAAAAAGAAACAAAGAGACTAAGTCTAAAACCCATACAGAATTACAAATCGGTTCATTACCCAACCATATAATGATATCATCCTCTGAATCTAAGGGAGTGGGAGAAGAAACGATCATTGCATATGTCACTTGAAGTAGAATCAACAAATAAAGTGTTGGAGGAAAGAAATCAAAACGAGGAGCCAAGAGACACAAATGTTCAAAAGGCCAAAGGTAAATTTTAAATCCTTCAACCATTTTGATCTTGTAAATTTGGCCACCTAAAATTATTAAGGGAAAATAAGAAGCTCAAGATGGAAAATCAAAGAACGAAAAAGAAAATTGTGAGGTTAAAGAAGGAAAAGAATAACATGAATCCAATGGATACCCTATTATATGAAATTGAAACAAAGGAGCCTTCTAGAAAATTTGTGGAAACACAAACAAAAGGAAACATGGAAAATGTTGAACAAGTCATAAACACCATTCTTGATGACATAACGGTGAACACATATGCATCCATGAAATTAAAGCCAAATTTTCCAAAATGGAGGCAACAAGATGAGCTCTTTGATTTAGGGATCATAAATCGAGAGAGCCACCAATAAGTGATTAATAAACTCAAGGATAAATGATTTTCACTATACACTGTACAATAATATAGATGGAAAAGAAAGATTAAAATATATTAGGATAAGTTGAAATAATTTGAACGAAAGTTATAGGATGAATGTGCATTGGGATTAGAAGCATCATCATGTTGGTCACCTTCCAGGATTCATTCTATACATTTGCATGATATATGGACTTTATTTAGGTTCAAACAATTGACAGCAGGGAAAATTTACAAGATCACTTCTCCACGGGATTTTATTAATGTCTTTTTCAATGTCAAACCATGAACAAAATTTGGTGTATGAACTCTATCTATTCAATTTCCTACTACAAGATTATATTTGTTGGAATCCTAACCCCTATGTAGGGAATATCTAACCAAGGGTATTTTGATCCTCCATTTATGGTCTTGTCCAATGGAAAGAAACAACTGCATTTCATACACGAGCATTGTTAAATTTAGATTGGATAGTTCGAGAGTAATATCTAGTTCCTAACACTGTTCTCCAAGCTTATCAAGAATTACTTAGAGACCTTCGAGACTCCTTACGTATCAGAATACATTGATATAAATCTATTACCCATCATCAAGAAATTATACAAATGGATTCTTTGACATCCCTTCTAACTTCTTCTTACATATAGCAGACTCTTCCTAATGCTTTGAGGAACTGAAATCCAACATCATATCCAACTTGCTTTGTCACAAGCTTCTTTTTATTTTAATTTGATGAGGAGACATGGAAATCAATGTTGATCCACAATTCTATCTACAAAATAAAATATGTAGCAATCTAATATATCGACACACAAGAAATAAACGTTGCACAAATACAAATACACAGAGAATAGAAGAGGAAACCGTTGGAAGTGAGAAGTAAGTGACCATTCCTTGTGTTTCAACAAGAATACACCCTTTTTATCAGATTGGGTGAAGTTTTGTTTACAAAAAAAACAAGAGACTTGCTGCTTTTATTTCTGATTGACAAGCATTGTTTCACTTTTTATTAATTAACTTCTTGACGAAAAAAAAACAAAAAAAACATGCTAATTATTTATTTAGGAACCACCCTGCTTAGCTAGACTAGCGAGGGAAGTTTACAACAGAAAAAACTATACATCCTTATGTTGACTGGAAAAGGAAGATTGGCACCCTCTCTAGTGGCCCAATTCCTCCATGTTTAGATCCGAAAGAGTCCCTAATTCCGCCAACAAGTGAGGGAAAGAACATTGCAATGTTGTTGGAGACATCCACTTGGCATGTGTAGGTGTCTAGCCCTTGTGACGCACAAGGTAGGAAACATATTGTTTTTGGCGAGTGTTACGAGTGCGAGAATCTAGAATGGTGTCCGCAAGCAGAGGAGGATGAAAATTGGGTATACTGTAGATGATGTAATGTAATAGTTTCCTCAAGGAGTGGTGGCTCAAACAACTTGAGATTGTTGACGTTGAGCACATCATGGATGTCAAGATATTGTGGAATATCCACGAAATAGGTATTCTTGCTAATTCTTTTGAGCATGGTGTATGGACCATAATGACAAGGGTGGATCTTATGATGTTTTCCTCAGAAGCGGTGCTTGTCCAGTAATAGCCACACTTGATCACCAGGTTGAAAACCAATGTTGTGCATCGTTTATCGTGCCTTTGCTTGGTGCGTTCTTGTGTTTCTTGCAATGCTTCTGCTACGTGGGAATGTTGATGTGCAATGTTGTGGATGAAACTTTGTTCTAGTTTCTTCTCTTGTTGTTGTCGTGCAAATCCTGAGGATGTAAGAGTGAGTGGTAACTCTGAGGGTGCACTTGGATGAAATCCCATACAAACCTCTAAAGGGGAGAAGCATGTGGAGGAGTGGGTGGCCCTATTATAACTATGTTTATTGACGTGCAGAAAAGAGTCCCACTACTTATTTTTGGTAAAGTAGCTTCGAAGAGAGTGGACTAGAGTGCGTTTGGCAACCTCTGTTTGGTCGTCAGTTTGGGGGTGAAATGTGGTGGAGAAACGGATTTGGCATGCGAGCGAATTCCATAGAGTATGTGAGAAAGTACTAAGGAAGCGAGAGTCACGATCCAAAATGATAATATTGGGTAAGCTGAAATGGGGCCACACATGATGGAAAAAGAGGTTGGAAGTTTGTGCAGCAGTTGTAGTTTTATGGGAGGGAATGAACAGATCTATCTTAGAGAAAAGAAAAAACATGACCAAAATATCATCATGCTTGTGAAATTTGGGAGGGAGACCACTCAAAAAGTCCATGGAAATGGATTCCCATGGATGAGAAGGAACTGGGAGAGGTTGGTACAGACCATGCGGACGATTAGATGGCTTACTTTGTGAACAGAGGAAGCAAATACAAATGAATTTTTCCACTTGTTTGTATAGTGAAGAACAATAGAAATGGCACTGGAGATTGAGGATGGTTTTGGCTATGATGAAATTCCCGCCACAAGAAGATGTGTGTGCTTCTCGTATTAGAATGAGATGGTCTTCAGTCTACAACACACATAACTAATTGAGTTTGTAGATCTTCCCTTCATGGATGGTGTAGTCCAGAAAGGGAATCTAGTTGATGATAGTAGGTTGTTGCAAAGCATGCCAGACTGTGCCAAAACATGGATTTATAACATACATTTCCTTTCATGTGTCATAATATGCACAACGCACTTCTAAAATTTGCAGAACCTGCATTGGGGGCCAACTTAACAAGTTCACCATCTTATTGGAGGTCCCCTTCTTATATTTAATAACTAGGTGAAATTGTTGAAGATACATATCCCACTTTAAATGGAATTGTTTCTGCATCTTACTCTGGGAGTTGATGAATATCAAAGGATGATGGTCAGTATGCAAGATGGTCTCTTTAACTAGAATGTAGTGGTGTCATTGCTTGAGTGCATGTACCAAACTATAGAATTCCTTTTCGTATGTGTTGTATTTGACTTTGGATTCTGTAAGAGTCTTGCAGTGATACATTATCAGATGACCTCTATGTTTAATTACAACCCAAATCGAGAATTGAGAGGCATCTGTCTCAATCTCAAAGGGTTGATTCATGTCCGACAGTCTCATAATAGGGGTTGAACACAATGTTTTCTTCAATTTCATAAAATGACACTCAACCTCTCAAGTCCACAAATTTTTTTCTTGATGTGACAGTTGATGCAGAGGTTGAGCCAACTGTGAGAAGTGGGAGACAAATTTCCTATAGAAATTGATTCCCCCCATGGAAATTTTGAATTCATGTGTGTTGGATGGCACAAACCATTGTGCCAAATCCTACACCCTCAAGGGATCTAGGTGCACACATTGGGTATCTACTATGAATCCCAAGTACTAGATGAAATTATTTCCAAATGACTTCTTTTCCTTCACCTACAACTTATGCTCGCATAACAATTCAATCACTTTGCGAACATGTTGCAAATGGTCTTTCCAAGAGTTACTGAAGATCAAAATAACATCCAAATAAATAATGAAAAACTTACCCAGGTGTGGTATGAATATGTTATTAATGAGGTGCATGAATGTGGCTGGTGCATTCTTCATCCCAAATGACATTACCATCCACTCAAAAATCCCAAATTTGGTTTTGAAAGTTGTCTTCCATGTGTCTATTGTCTGCATGCACACTTGATGATACCAAAATGTCAAGTCCATATTAGTGAAGAAGCATGCCCCTTATAGGTGGTCGAGCACATCCTCAATATGCGAAAGGGGAGATTGGTTTTTAATAGTGGATTTATTGAGGGCATGGTAGTTAGTTACGAGCTGCCACTCGTAAGTTTATTTCTTGGGGATAATAAAGGCAAGGGACACATATGGTGACGATGAAGGATTGATGTGTCCATATTCCATAAGTTGTACAATTTGGCGTTCAATTTCAAAAGCTTCTCGAGGCGTTAGGTGGTAGGAAGGGGCGTTGGGTAAGGATGCGCCTGGTATGAGGTTAATGGAATGCTCAATAGATCAAGATGTGGATAATCATGTGTGCTATTTGAATACATTGGAAAATTCATCGATCAAAGGAATCATGTCTGGAGGTGTAGGAGTGGACAAATATCATGTTTAACAGGACACACTAAGCACAAAGAGACACATTTATTGATACTGACTTTCTTAACTATTGCTTTGTCGGTAAGTGACAGAGTGGGCTTAGGAGCAGATGATGTGAGAACATAGGTACATCCATCTAGTTGCAGATGATATTGGTGGGATTTGGCATGGTATACAATGTGTCAGACCTATTGGTAGGGGAGGTCGAATAATAAGTCTACACAATCTAGAGGGGAGACATCACATGTGACTGCATCATGAAATGGACCAATGGTGAAGGTGACTGCACAACACCTAGAGACTGTTAAATGAGGGACACCCTTTTGTACCCAACCAACTTGGTATGGGGATGGATGTGAAGTATTGGGTAGTTGGAGGCATTGTACCAAGCCTTATGAGATGAGGTTCTTTTGGCTACCATTGTCCATAATGAGGGTGGCCAATTCGTGTTTGATTTGGAAATTATTGGTGAAGAGAGGAACAATAGATGTGCCTAGGTCATTGGTGGTCATTAAAATGAGGGATGGATCTGCTTTGGTAGGGTTATCAAGGAAAATTTCTTCAGGATTAGAAGGGGATTCAATCGAAGAAATATCGGTAAACAAAGTTTTGTTGGTGCGCAGAGTATTAAGTGCACGACAGTCAAAAAAATAGTGTGAATTGGTCTTATGGAAAGAACACCAGGGTTCATTACGGGATAATGTGGGGAAGGACTCTGTTCTAGCTGATGGGATATTAGGAGAATTACCAGGAGTGGATGGTTCGGCTCGATCTTGAGGAGAACAGAGTCGAGGTACCACCTTATGTTCCATGGCCAAGACCAGAAGAAAATCCTTGTCCAATGAATTACTTTCGAACATATCTACTTTACGACATATGCTTAGCAATAAGCCATAACTGAACTTGACAATCAATACCTCTCATGGATCAGTTATGTGGATTTGGATGTAAATTTTGCAAAATATTTTGATGTATCCTTGGATGGACTGATTGGCAAGTTGTTGGAGCTGCAACCATCTGGCGAGGAGGTTCTAGCAATATCTTGATGGGTAGAAGCACTGTCTAAGAACCTAGTAGAATCCATCCCACATCGTATTGTGTGGTTTCAGTGTCTCGACCAGATCTCCTTTATCCATGACCCAAGAATAATTCTCTAGCTGAGTGTCCCAACATGTATTTGCAATTCCCTCGAGTTACAAACTAGTGATCTAAAGCTTCATGTATTTTTTCACCTCAGAACATGTACATAAGTATGTGGAAATATTATGAATCCAAGAGTCGACATTATCTCCATTCATTTGGCCCACAAAATTTTGTAATTGAAAGTGTGTATCGATATGCATGGGTGTTGGAGCTTTGCATTGTTGCAGATGAAGTAGATCCTGGAGATCCATCGTTAAATCTTGAATTGGAGTCATGGCATTGGACGTGGAATCCTCTGTAGATGGCTCTCTTCATGATGGAATAATTTTCATCCACCATGAATGTCGATCTGTCACTGGATGTTTCATTGAGAATCAATGAACTCCTGAGTGCAATGAGAAGGCGCTCGGTACCCTGAAGAGTGCGTGTGGAGAATGGTGAAAGATGAGTGTGTTGGAATCCTTGAGGAGGGTGCCTTGGAAATACTGAGAAGGACGTATGGCTATATAAAAAAAATTGTTGGATGGACTCTCTTCTGAATTATGTGGTTGAGTAGAACTTGGATTGGATCTAGGATCTGATACCAATTGATCCAAATTTCTATCTGCAAAATTAAAAATGCAACAATTTAATAAACTGACACAGAAGAAATAAAAGTTGCACAAATACAAATATGCACAGAATGAAAGAGAAAAACTGTGGAAGTGAGAAGTAAGTGACCACTCCTTTTATTTCAGGAAGAATACACCCTTTTATCATAATGGGTGAATTTTTATTTACGGAAACATCAAGAGACTTGTTTCTTTTATTTCTGACTGACAAGTGTTGTTTCGCTTTTTATTAATTAACTACTTGATGAAAAAAAAAATGATAATTATTTGTTTAGGAACTACCCTGCTCAGCTAGACTGGCAAGGAAATTTTACAATAGAAACAACTACACGTTATCATGATAACTCGCAAAGGAAGATGGACTCCCTCTCTGGTTTCCCAAATGTATTGGTATCCCATTCAACTATCCACTCAACAATGACAAACTAGATTTCATTGGAACAATATGGAAGAGACTTCACAATGGCAACAAGTTGATAGATTTTTAGGTTTTTATGATGTGACAGAATTTGGCCACCCTGCATTCAAATGGAGAACCTTGCATTTAGTTCATTTAGGGGTTCTTGAGTAGGAACATGAAATTGCATGAGGACATGCAATGATGTTTGGAAGGGGGAATGATGAGACTCCAAATTAATGCATTTTTTTCTCTCACTTGTTAGTTTTAATTATTCTTTAACTACCATTAAGACCATTATGATCGTCATAATATCTCATTTTTCATTTACCTAAGCCACAAGTCCCATAAGGTATATATTGGATTATGTTTCTAAGTTTTTCTAGTTTATATTATAAAATTTAGACTAGAGTTGTAGAAATTATTTTAGTTATGAATAAAATGTTTCTAATGGAAACATGTAATATGGATAAATAACCACATATCATACCTTTGCAATGATCAAGTTGAGGAGCTCAAACCACACAATGACTCATCGCACCTACTGCAATAGAATAGATGGTATAATTAACACACAGGGAAACATGGTATACCAAGTTCAAAGGATGTACACACATATGTATAGAGTTCATGTTTTGAAGAGGATTTATGAGGCTTTCAACACAAATGATCTACATTCACTCATTTCTAGGAATTTAGGTGATTTCAACCTCTTGCATTTAGTCTTTTGATATTTGAGAACTACGAATTTCCTCCTAAGGCACATCATCTTAAAAAATTTGTAATGGTTAACTTGTTATTTCTCCACAACTCTAGGGTTTTCATAACAATGTTAGTTTTAGATGTAGTTATGAATGATTCTAGTAAAAGCATTATATAGACAATCATTTATCTCATCTGAAAAAATAAAGATAGTATATAGAATACTCTATCATTTTCGAATTTCAAGTAATAACATTGGTTTACTCCTAGTTTCATGCATTATCTATTTTAGTATTGTAGCTAAAAGTTTTGTGATTGTTGAGTCTTTTGAAGGTAGGGCCCACTTCAAAGGTACGAGGCCATCTTTTTTTTTACAAGATTGTTTATATCTTTGTTTATATGATTGTTCATCAACTCTTTGTTATATTATGCATTTCCATTAGATTAACCCCGACATATAAATATATTAGCTCGTTTTGGTGTTGAATGATTTCTTTTGTGCCTAGTTTTTACTATGAAACAATTGTATATTTGAGTTTCACAACAGAGCATAAGGAGGATAGAATTGTGGCTAGCCTTAGTTAGCAATTGTTCCAACTTAAATAGTGCCACTAGTCAAACTAGAAGAGTACAGTCAAAGTAGTTTTTAAATGAATTTTATTTGTATATAACTTCCCTTTTTAGAATTTTGCAATTAAAATGGTTTGTTGGAATTTTTTTTTTTTCAAATAGGCATACACTCGATGACCAATGAATCTCTAGATTCTAAATTTGATGCATACAACACCAGTGTTTCATAAGTTCCTAATGAACCCCAGGTCTATAATTAAATGAAACCTTAAAATAATCATCCTTTAAAGAGCTATATTCATGAATTATTAGATTTCTTCTTAGTTCTCTCTTGGTACTCATCTCTCTAGCTCTCTGAGTTTCACCTATACTCATATTCCATCACTCAGTGCGTTGGTTTCTAAATATTTTGGATATGATTCACTATTTTCGTTGGGGTCTAGATGTATTGGTATTTTTAAATTTGGTTCCAAAAATTTATGGAATCATAGTGTTTCAAAGTATTTTTGTTTGGTATGTGGTGTTGGGTATGTGTTATATTCTTTGCATGAGTGGTAGTGTCACCTGCCTCGGGAATTTTTTTTTCCTCGGGAAACATGTCAACTGCCTCGAGAAATGTGTCACGTATTTAGGTGGTTTTTTGGCACATGGTTTTTGCCAATGGTTTTCTATTTCCGGTTAAGGAATTAGGGTTTTGGACTAATCCAGGTCATTGGGTTAGGGTTTTGGATTCCACTACTCCTATATGTATATTGTATTGTAAACAATGTATCACATATGAATGGATATAGAATATGTTGGTTTTCCCAGTTTGGGTTTCCAGGGGAAAAATCTCTGTGTAATGTTTGTATTTGCCATTGTATCTTTTCTGTTCATTTTCTGAATATCTATTTGCAGTAGATACTGTACAAGGTTAGAATCTACATTTGGTATCAGAGCTTTACTGGCTTCAGGGGGACGCTTTTGTGGTCAAGGGTTTGGCTCGGGATTATGATAAGCCTTGTTACAGTGGGAGATATGTGGTATTGATTTTTCAGGCGAAATGAAATGGCAAGAAATTCGAAGTTGGAGATCGAGAAGTTTAATGGGAAAAGTTTTGAGTTGTGGAAGCTTAAGATGGAAGATCTGTTGGTGGACAGAGATCAATGGATCATAGTAGATCGAGGTAGTGCACCTACAGGAACTTCAGGAGATTACTGGAAAAAGTTGGATCAGAAGGAAAGGAGAACAATCTGAATGCGTCTCTCCGATTCAGTATTACTGAATGTGTCAGAGGAAGCTACAACCAAGGATTTATGGGAAAAGTTGGGGAAGTTGTATCAGTCTAAGTCCATAGTGAATAAACTATTCCTGAGAAAGAAGTTGTATAACCTGAGGATGAGAGATGGAGACTCAATGGTAGAGCATTTGAACGCCTTCAATACTATGGTAAGTCAGTTAGTATCTGTTGAGATTAAAATTTCAGATGAAGATAAATGTATCAGTTTACTATGCTATTTACTAGACTCGTGGGATTTTCTGGTTGTGGCCATAGGTAGTAATACCACTTCCTTGAAGTTTGATGAAGTGTTCTCATCTTTGTTGTCGGAGGATATGAGACGAAAGAATATGGAAGGACATAGCACATACGCATTATTTGCAAGAGGATGTTCCCAGGAAAGAAATAGATCTAATTTCTCAAGTGGGAGATTTAAGTCTAAGGGTAGATATAAATATCCCAGAAAGTTTGTAAGGGTATGTTGGAGATGTGGAAAAGAAGGGCACTACAAGAAGCAATATAGATCCAAAGTTGAGAAAAAGAAGGGATCTGAAGAATCTCATTCTACAGAAAAAAAGACCTCCAAGGAAGAAGGAGGGGATGTGTACTTGGCTTCTTCAAGCACACATGCATATCATGAGGCATGGTTGGTTGACTCTGGTGCATCCTTTCATATGACTCCCCATAGGGAGTGGTTTTGCGAATATGAAAGGTATGATGGAGGTAATGTTTTCGTAGCTGATGATTCGACAACCTCATAGGACGAGGAAGAGTCAAATTGAGGCTCATAGATGGAAGGACTAGAACACTGCCTGGTGTTCTGCACATCCTAGGTTTGGCCAAAAATTTGATTTCTGTAAGAAAAATGGATGATTCAGGGGTAAAAAAAATATTTGAAAAGGAAACCTGTAGGATGGTTCGAGGAGAAATGGTGTTGCTGAAAGGAGTTCAGTTTGGAACTCTGTATAAGCTGGAATGAAGCACTATTAGTGATGGGTGTAATAGTTCCATTGTTCCTGATATTGGAGTTGAATAAGAAAGAAATCCTACAGTCTCTCGAGAAAAGGTTATGCTGTGGCATCAAAGACTCGGGCATATCAGAGAGAAGGGTCTTCGACTACTACACTGTAAAGGTATGGTTGAAGGTAAGTCTAACTGCTCTCTGGATTTTGATTTCTGTGAACATTGTCTATATAGGAAGCAGAAATGGGTAAGATTCCCCTCTGGTGCAAAGAGGGCAGAAGGAATCTTACAGATAGTTCACAATGATGTTTTTGGACCTGTGTCGGTCCCATCATTGGGAAAATTTGTGTACTATGTCTCATTTATTGATGACTTCTCGAGGAATACTTGGATATATTTCCTCAGGAAGAAATCTGAAGTCTTTGATAGGCTTAAAGAGTTTAAGTCTCTTGTTGAGAATCAAACAGAGAAAATAATTAAGGTGTCGAGGATAGATAATGGCGGAGAGTCCTGCAGAAATGAATTTGAAGAATTCTGTAAGAAGTGCAGTATAGAAAGGAAGAATACTACTCCATATACACCTCAATAGAATGGAGTTGCATAAATGATGAACATGACATTGATGGAAAAAGCAAGGTGCTTGCTCAGTGGTGCTGGGTTAGGGAAATAATTCTGGGCAGAGGCAGTGGGTACTGCATGTTACCTAGTCAACATATCACCCTCATCAACGTTGGATGACAAGACTCCATAAGAGGTATGGACTGGTAAGAAACCTTCTCTCACACATCTCAAGGTATTTGGCTACGATGCATATGTTCATGTTCCAAAGGAAAACATGAGTAAGCTGGATAAGAAGGCTGAAAAGTGTATCTTTATTGGATATAAAGATGGTCTCAAAGGTTATAAGCTTTGGAACCCA
>JZKD02S2131412.1:401707-429749 GCA_000966675.3 Picea glauca | reverse complement strand
TGGTGATCATTTGATTTATTTGGTCTTGTATGTGGATGACATGTTGCTGATAGGAAACAACAAGGAGATTATCCAAGATGTGAAAACTCAGTTGTCCTCTAAATTTGACATGAAGAATCTCGGTGCTTCAAATTTCATTTTGGGCATGGCAATTAAAATATATTAGAAAAAGAGGAAACTCTGGTTAAATCTGAGAAAATATGTCGAGACAATATTGCAAAGGTTTAATATGCAGGAATGTAAACCGGTCAAGGTTCCTATTCCTGTTGGTGTAAAGTTATCTGTGGATCAATGTCCCAAGACACATGAAGAAGAGGAGGACATGTCTCATGTTCCATATGCGAGTGAAGTTGGAAGTTTGATGTATGCAATGGTCTGTACTAGACTAGGCATTGCACATGCTGTGGGAGTTTTGAGCATGTATATGTCAAAACCAGGGAAGGAGCATTAGACAATAGTAAAAAGGTTTTTCAGGTATTTACGTGGCACTGCTAGCTATGGATTGTGCTATGAAAGAAGACTTGGATTGGAAAGAGTGGTGGATATAGATGGCTTTGTGGATGCAAATTGGGTTGGAGATTTGGATCGCAAGAGATCTACAAGCGGGTATGTGTTTAACCTGTTTGGAGGAGCAATAAGTTGGATGAGAAAAAGACAGGTTGTAGTGGCACTTTCAACTATAGAAGCTAAATACATGGCAGGCACTCATGCAAGTAAGGAAGAAATATGGTTACAAAGATTGTGTTCATGTATTGGGTTGGTACATCAAGATGTAAGGATAAAGTGTGATAGTCCAGGTCATTGGGTTAGGGTTTTGGATGCCACTGGCTCATATATGTATATTGTATTGTAAACAATGTATCACATATGAATGAATATCGAATATGTTGGTTTTCCCGGTTTGGTTTTCCAGGGGAAAAATATCTGTGTAATGTTTGTATTTTCCATTGTATCTTTTCTGTTATTTTTCTGAATATCTGTTTGCAGTAGAAATTGTACAAGGTTATAATCTACATGTGGACCAAGGGGTCTATTTTGTGTTTTGAATCTAGGGCTCTCCCAAGTTATATTATTACCAATTTGAATTCAACTATGTCATCTTCAACAACCTCTAATCTAGGTGTAGCAATTATGGATTGCAAAGAAGCTCAGGAGATCTGAAGAGCTCTTTGAAGGCATGGATAGTTTATTCATTGCAATATAACCTATCTTTCCTCAACGACCTCCAAGGTTCATGAAAACAAACATCAATGCACTTCATAAAATGAAACAATTATGAATGCTCTCGTTTAACAAAAGTAGAAAATAGATGTCTTGGAAGAATAATGTAATATGTTAAGGAACATGGTCATAAACGTCAGTAAATATTCTCACTCTATAGCTTCAAATCACAAGATGTCAACTAAGTCGGTTCAAGTACATATTAAAGAGGAGGAGATAGTGCACCAAATGATAGAAGGCACACACATTAGCCAATACAATTTTCTTCCTTCCAATATTGGATTGGAAGAAGGTAACAACCACCATGTATTTCGTTAATATGCATGTTTTTCAAAGCAATTAGAATATTAGGTTCCTTTTCTAGGAAGTATACCTGCAAGGATAGATGGAATGTAATAATCGTACAATATTGCAAACTCTCTTATGTAGCTTATGAGAGTTGTCGATTTTGTATGAAACTTCATAACAATATCACTTATATACTTTCTATTTAGCTATGTTATACTACATATTCATGCCCCAATGATTCACATTATTATTGGCTTCCATATGAGCATGTATTGTGTGCTTCATGATATTTGAATTGGTAGATAACGGTTTATGGCACAAGAAACATTCAAGCATTTATTTGATACGTTCTTTAAAACAATCAACATTCCACACCATAATAAATAGAAGAGAATATCATAAGTCTTGGCATGCTTTGAAATGCGCCATTTTACAAGGGAAACTTAGAATTTTTCTTAAGAAATTGCGTTCATGTCCACATGTGATAAAAATAGGTCATTGAGACTAGAGAATACAATAAGTCACCATAGTGATGTGAGAGTTTCATAGTCAACCTTAAGTGCCAAATGAAATATAAACACAAATAAAAGTAGAGTAAAAAGGAGTAAACCCTAACAAGAAACAAACATAGATACATCATTATACAAGAGGATAAAAGAAGGGAGCCACTACTCTGCACCAGAAGTATAAGAAGAGGTGTAAGAGGAGTTCCCTCCATCATCATCAATTGCCAGAAATGTACAATGAAAAGTCTAATATTGTCCTTTGTGGAATGTTTGGTAAAGTGTAATAAGGACTCTTGATGGAAACTATATAAATATTACACTACTCCAATGAAACATCTTAAACATTGAAACTAAATAGAATAAGTCACTTCACAAAAGAGGGTCAAGTAAAAGTATAATTTCAATTGTAACAAGTCATCAACCTTCACCCATGAGCTACCCAATCTTAAAATACATAATTAACTCCACATAAAAATTAGAAGTGGTATCCCTATATTCAATTCTTCACTAAATTTATAGCCCAAAGAACCCTACACTTCCATTTTCTAAAAACCAGGTTTTTAGTCTATGTCACTCTATAGGATCCATACCAACTTATAATATACACTGCTATCAAATAGAAGTGGACTATAATGATAATGAAACAAAAAAAATATAAGAGGATGAATATATAGGATCCATACCAACTTATAATATACACTGCTATCAAATAGAAGTGGACTATAATGATAATGAAACAAAAAAAAATATAAGAGGATGAATACATATATTTTCTAATAAGTTACAAACACATTAATGCTAGGAGAGAATGCCAGTAAAGAAGGGAACCTATAAGATGAACATCTACTTTTCCAAATGTCTCTTAAATGTTGTGATATATAAAATAAGTCATAAAATCCTCCATCCACTATCTATATTTCCAATGATCATCTCACCCAAAAACCATGATACTATTGGAGATTTAAGTTAAGTATAGCTAGAAACCCCCTCCCAAAAAAATCCTAAGAACTTTATTTCCCCCTCCAATTGAATCTTCCTCTAATTGGGATTTCTTTGATGGTGCATGCCAAGGAAATCCAAGGAAATGTGGGGATGGGGTGGTTCTTCATTTTTCTTCCTCGCATTTTTTCTTTAAAATATGGAATGAATTATAGAACAAATGACATGGATGGAATTCTTTCCATGTGGTTACTTCTTAAAATAGTTGCAGACAAAGGGATCAAGAAGATCCAAGTATTGGGTGACTCCAAGCTACTTATTAACTAGGAAAACAATAAATGTCATATTATTGACCTATCCTCGGGGTTTATTATTCAAAAAATACTGGAGGTAAAATCCTTTTTTGATCACATCACCTCTTCCCACATTTACAAGGAATTCAACACTCAAGCGGATTATGCTTCAAAAGGTGCTCTCTCATTGCAGGAAGGCTATTTGTTGTCATAGGAATTCAAGCGTGATAAACCCTTGTCTGAAAACTTAGTTTATGTTCTTTGAGACACTGTGGTTATGTTTGTTTTGATGGTAGGATGTTACCATTTGGTATGCATGACCTCATCTTTGTTGTTTCTTCTAGAAGCATTGGACAACTATAATATGTTTTTGATATTGTGGAGGACTCTCTCTAAAGAATTCATTTATATCTATGTCTTGTTGGTAGTTTTGTAGTTTGTTGAAAGGATGTTGACTACTAGAGTCTTCATCACTAAAAGCATGTAGACTTAGTCAATGCATACTTTGATTTTTCACTAGAAATATCAAATATACATATTTTTTCCTTGAGAAAAAAAACTGTATCCATGCAAGATGGATCAAGGTTAGGTGATTGTAGTCAAAGATGCCCAACTCAAGTATCAAAATCAAAGTTACAAATCTTGATTCATTTTTCTTTTGTGTTTTCAATTTTTTGATACCATATGCTCTCCTGTTCTAATATTGATATTGATTTGTAGATACCAAAATGATTGGCCCTTCCAAAAACTAGGTAATGATGCATTCTTTGCTTTTAATTTTTTGTGTTTGTAGGTTTTATCGTGTAGTTTTTATCTATCACTTTTCCTTAGTAGCTGATTTGGAATTACTTGATGCACATGTTGACTTGAATATAGTGAAAGATAAAATTTATTGATTGAGATAATAATGTCCACTCATTCAAATTCATCTCGATCCTATACTTATACTATATATAGCTCTTTTATGATGGTTTTATCCTAAAAAGATCCTCATGTCATATTGGTTAGCTCTATAAGTTTACCTTATGGTTAGTTAGGGACATTGATGCCTTGATCCCAATCTATCATGATCCACTCAATGTTATGTAGTGGTAAAATAAACTCTATGTTTCATTGACCTTGATATACTTCCATATTGACCCATTCTATTTATAATGGCTAATCATAGAAAAATTGACAAATTTTGTAGAACATCATCCTTCCTAATCCTTGAAAGGTCATTCGTAATAGTACTATTCTACAGGTTTCAAACACGCTACATGACGGTTGTCTCCAAATTCCAATATAAACTCAGTTTTACTGAAATCTTTTAGTGGGCATTAATTGTATGAAGGGAAAGTCTCTTGGTTGGCAACGGTAATAGTGGTAAATTGAATTATACATCTTTCTTGATGATGATAAAAGTCTCACTACGTACATGAATATTCAAATAAGATTGAATTGATAAATTTTCTTGGATGCTAATGGTGTGTTACATTGCATCTATGTATATCTAAAACCATGGTGGAGTAAATCTACAATTTGGTAAATGGGTGATGTAACCCAAGCAAAAACATTTTCATCTTTTGGCTTGTGATTCCTTCATAGGAGCATAATGAATTAATATTTGCAAATTGCAGTGGTTATAATATACTTGCATTCCTTGTATTCCATTGTGTTGGGAAAATTAATAGATACGCCATCAAAGTGTTGGATTAATGTCCACTTGGTGGGTCCCTATTTTTATATTTGCATTGTTAAATTAGTTTGTTCATGAGAACACTAATCCATATTTGCATTCTTAAATCACTTTGCATTTACATTTCCAAATTTCTACACAATTTCATTGTTGTCATTCAATTAGGGGTTTGTGTTGAACTTATGCTTATACTAGGGGGGGTAAATTATTATAAGATAATTTTTACTTTAGTTAACCATTCATCAATTATTCATTAGTAAATATAAACTCAAATCACAATACACAAAATCTAACGTGGAAACCCTTGGGGGAGAAAACCACAAAAACTTATCTTTATAAATGTTTGTAAGCACCAAACTACAATTACAAAGATTATATGTGTCAACCTAATGGAGACACCAATATTCTCATCTCAACACCAACTTAGCAAGACATTGTATAGGTACCAACCTACTAGAGACACCAATCTCCTCATCTAACCACCAACTCGATAAGATATTGTGTGGACACCAACCTAATGGAGACACAAATCTCCTCAGTTGAGCACCAACTCGGTAAGACCTGTATATACACCATTATAATATCTTCATACATAGAGTACTTCTGACTTCACATGCATTCTTCATACTTCATTCATTTCACAACATCATCGTACCCTTAACTTCCATGTTCCAGTGCTTCTCCTTGCTTCATACCCCAGAAATAGCTTCAAACCCTAGTCAAAATTAGCCTTCATGCCCTAGAGAACCTCACAACATCATTCCTAGAATGCAATTCCAGAACACAACATCATAACCTAAAAAATATGTACTTTGTAGCATCATATACCTTAGTCCTTCATAGTGCACCCTTAAGACTCCAAGAAAACTCCTCTTGTGCACATTTAGACCCCAATAATACTCTCCAACTTCTCTTCTGGACCTCAAATATCTTCTGCGCACCTCATACTTGATATTCTTTCTTGGATTATCTTCAAATGCACACATTTATCCTGTATTTATAGTTTTTTTATACTCACTTTTAGGGCTGACTTGTAAATACTAGCTGGGCCAACTTGAAATTTATAGTTGGGTTTTCTAACAAAAAAATCCATATCTCATCATTCCTAAGGAGTTACAGGGGGTGCCATATACCGTTGGAAAGGTCTCAGAATAATATTTCAAACCATATAACCTATGCTCCCATTTGAGCTAGGTATTTATAGAAAAAATTCTTTCAAATATAGGGTATATAAACTGAGCATCAAAAATCCAAAAACAATCCAACAATCTCCATCTTGCAATATTTATCTTGGACATATGTAGTCTCCCCTTGTATTTGACATCAATGAAAACAATATTTCCAATAGTTTGACCTAGAAATGATAAAACCTTATGTCATGAGCTCAAACAAATTGCTAGATTTGTGTGTGGAATTCAACAATTGAGTTTTAAAGGATGAGTTTTAATTGCAAGTTTTTTCCATTGGAAAATACATCCCCAAGAAACTCATGAGAACTTCCCCTCATTTTTAGTATGGTACCCAATATAAAGGAATTCATATAAACCATTGTAAATTGACCCAATAGGGACATTGAGTGAGGCCCACATACACGAATGCAACCAACCCAAATACTTGATGCCAATATATCCTACTTTCTATTCACGTCTATTAACCACTCTAGCTAACCCACAAGGATTTTAATTGTAGGGTGTTAAGCAAACTTAAATTAGTTTCTTAGTTTGTTTTTAGTTAGTATGAAGAGATTATCTCCCACTTGAAAATTTAAGGTTTCACATGCAGGGCTACCAATTCTCACCATCATTTTTTATGCCAAACTTCTCATCTATAGTAGTGATAATATTATTTATTATATGAGAATATTATTCATTATATTAGAATGTTTAGTCTCCCCTTCTTCCACAATCAAAAAATGTTATATGGAAACGATTATATTAATATAGGGAAAAGGATATGCCAGCCTTATTCCATAAACTATCAATAGACAGTGGCATTGAGATCACGATGAATTCCCTCCTTGTCTTTGATCTTCACCTTCACATTGTCAATAGTATCTGAGCTCTCCACCTCAAGAGTTATGGTCTTTCCGATCAATGTCTTCATGAATATATGCATTTTGAAATCTAAATTTTACAAACAAAACACCTACACAGTGGAAGCGCACCATTAGAAAATATGAATAACCCCAAATGCTCACAATATAACACATAATGAAATGTAGAAATACTCGAATATGAAACACTCAAAATGAGAAATTTGTATAGGAGCTGCAAAAAATTGAAATCACACATCAAATACAGACAAGATGATATGATTCAGGGAAGAGAATGATCAAATACCTGAAATAAATTTGTTGAGAAAACGCTTCGCCCGAAATTTATGAAAAATTCCCCAAAACTTGATTGAAATCACTATGGGAAGGAGAGGAGGGAAGATGGGTATCTATATGCATCCAACTGACTACCCTTCCAAATCCAACCAATCATAACATCGACCAGATGAATCAAGATATATGTAGAAGATGAGGTTTCTCGGTCAAAGGCATCCTCTGACCATGAAGAGTCTACTAAAAGAAGAACAAACAAGAAAAAACGTTAATAAACACGTGACTCCATTAAAATAGGTGGGAGTTTTTTTTTTCTTAGATTATATAGAGGAATTGGTACTCTCTGGGATTACCTAGGCGAGGCCTAGGTTTGTATTGAATGATCTCTTGACTTGTGCACACATAAGTGGATCAAAGCCCACCCCCATGTTCTTCAAATTTTTAGTCCAAAGGGGTTGGATCCATTGGTGAGGAGAAAGGAGTTTTTCACCGGTGGGAAAGGTTCAATTCCCATGAGGGATTTCCTTGACCCATGGGAACAACTTGATGTAGTGGTCAAATGTGTGGTTGCACCAAAAGAGACCATATAAAATGGTCTCATGACCTATGCACACATAAGTGGATCAAATCCCACCCCCATGTCCTTCAAGTTTTTTGTAGTCCCGGGTTCATAGCTCAGGTGGTTGGGTAGAAGGGTAGATGCCCCCTAGGATAGGTGTTCCACCCTTATGGGCTTTGGGATGCCTCAAACATTGCTAAGTCAAATTTTTCCTGCTAGGCACTAGATTTTGAGTTGTTGACACTAGCCTAGGGGATATAGTAAAATAGGTAGGAGTTTTATGGTGCTTTTTATTCTTTCTTGGAAGTTGTGAGAACAACACGTTTCGGTTGTGTAGTCCACTTTTTCCATTTTTCCATAAAACAAACAGATAAGAAGAGAGGAAAAGGGAATGAGGAAAATCTCATACAATTAAACTGCACATTTTTATGTCTAGTTCCACGAAGAAAAAAAATATTTTTTTTGTTATACAAAAAGATATAGGAGAGTGGGGGATGAAGAATATTTTATATTTTAATAAAGAATTTGCAATGAGGGGTAGCAAGTGCAAGGAATCCTCTATGATTATAGAGGATACGAGGATTTGTCATATGTTTGGTGTTTAGTAATTTCTACTAATAATCAAATAGAGGCTTATGTTCTTCTGCAAGGATTGAGATTGACATTGGATTGTCAAATATTCTATATTATTGTGGTGGGAGACTCCTCGGTCCTTATTCAATCGATGCACAAGACTTTATGGCCTACCATTCACAAAATCACATCAATTTTGTTTATAATATCACAAGAGGTAACATGGTTCCAACAAAAAAAACTTTGAGTATTGCGAGAGAAGAATTCAACAATTAACACATTAGCAAATGAGGACACTAGAATAAAACTTGGGTTTCTAAGGATTAATGGAACATTTTCATACCATGCGATGCCTTAGGAATTTATCTCAACATTTAACAAGTAAAAATCATTTATTCAAACACAAAACGATCATGAGGCAGCTCAAATTTCCAATCCAAGTCATAAATGAGATGAGACATCTCTCCTCCTCGCACATGTGCAATATGTGTTGGAATTATGGTAATGAGCTCATAATCGGCTTAAGTCCTAGTGGAGGTGGGATAATGGTAAATTTTCATGGGGAATTAAGGATTGATCATTGGATTCTCCCCTTTCTCGTTGTGAAGCATTGGAACCATTCAACAACTCCTTCAAGGTGAAGCACAATATTCAAGTTGGCTTACTCGAATTTTTTCATTGGTATGTTTTCTAATTATTGTTTCATGCTAATTTTGTGTGTCCGGTGTTGGTTTATTTCAGTTGTGATTTTTTATGGGGTTGTGTATCTCCCTCTTTCTGGCATGTTGTGACCTATAGAGATTGCTAGGTCTTTGAGTTCTGATATGTGAATTGGATGTTACGGTCTCTAGTTTCGCCTTCTAGTCCAGTGTTTGTTCTTATAGAGCACAATTCAATCCTTCAACCGCCTCTCTGCCCCTTTTGCTGGTGTCAAGTTATCTTCTCTTAGAACTTGTTTGATTTTATTGTTGAAGTTATGGAATTCCAACAACATCAAGAAATGAAAAGGATGTTGCAGGCACATGAAGAGACTATCCAAGATAACAAGGCGACCATTTGCATTATTTTAGTTAAAATTAAAGATAATGGATATTTTGGCACAATTAGAACAACATGTAGTTAACCTAGATATAGAATGTGCTCTAATAAGGAATTTCATTGTCTAGTTAAGCAAGAGGGGCTCAAACCAAATGATCGAACAATTTGGGGCATTGAGATCTAAAAGAGGAAGACATTGTCCAAAAACTCTTTGAAGCCATGGAAATAGGTGAATAGGAACCTGTGCTACTTGACCAAGGTCGAGATGAAGCTACCAATTGCAACATCTTTTAATTAGATTATGTTTTTTAGAGTTATCTATATATTAAGCATGTTCCATCGAATCTACAGTAGTAGTAGGTACTAAGAGTTCTTGTTTGCAAATAATAGTAAGCTTTGTATTTTGGTATCGATCTGTGATGTTTATCCAGTTTTGGAGGACTCAAGTTTGATGTACTAGTGTTTTTTAGCTCTGCGACGACCTCTTTTGAGTAGTAACATTGTTTCCTAGTTTCAGTTTTAAAAAAAATAAAGCATTCATGGTGAAATGTGTCTGCCATTTGATTGGAGGCAAAGTTCTATGGTCTTGGGTTATAACTCAAAAGTGTATTTCTCCAGTCTTAGTAGAAGAGTAGATTAGGTCACCAAATAAAAAATGGCATAACTCATCAGTAATATGGAAGGCAATGAATATAACATTTCAATTAGTAGGTCAATGGGATTTATATGTGTTGAAATAATGTAACTGAAAAGAGTATTCTTTGATATATTATTCATCGGATCAATCCCCATTGTGAATTAATCATGTCAATTATTATAATAGGACCAAATCCCCTTTTGCGGATTGGTCAAAAGACAATTGTAATAGGCAGAATAAGAAGTCGGCCCCAACAGATATTAAAGAGGCCCAAAAATATAATAAAGGTGGGTTTACCCACCCAGTTTGAGAAGTTAGCCCTGCTAGTGAAGAGACACTTCACACGTGCCAGACTTGTATAAATAAAGAGGCCATCACCTCATTTAGATACACAACTCACTTGCTCATTGAGAGACAAGTTTCGGATCTGCTGCTGGAGAAGAAGGAGAGAGATAGTGGCGCATATCTGGGAGAGGACTTTTTGTATTAGTTTAAGAGATCTCTTGGCATTGTATTGGTTATCTATATTAAGGAAGTTTTGTTGGGTTTTCTTCCCCTAGAGGGTTTCCCAGGATAAATGATGTGTCTCTTGTGATTGTGTATTTCTCAGTGATCTTGGATTATGCTATTGTTATCTAATGAAATGAAAACAACTATAATAATGGCTTAAACACTAACATGGTATCAAAGCCAAGATGAAGGAAGCATCTTTCACAAGTGAAAAACATCACTGTTGTCGTACATGAAAATTAGGGCTTTTTATGGTGAAGCTTTTCATCCCCAAAACCATCTAGAAAAGTGTGCCCTCCCCTAAGGATCAATTTGTCACTCTCAATGCACCTTTTCAGTGGCTGGATCTCCCGGAAAGTGAAACCCTAGTTTCACAAAGTACCAGAAGTACCAGAAAACAATGTACCAGAAGTACCAGAGTACCAGAGGTACCAGAAGCACCAGTCCAGAAAACCGCAGATTAAATTTGAAGGAGAAAAAGTTGGATTTTCTCAAATCCAAACACACCAAGCTACTCGCCTCAACCAGGCACACCTCCTGGTAAGTTTAGATTTTGATTTTGAGCACTTTCATTTTTCAGTCATTTTCCTAGCTCCAGGTAAAGATGTCTGCAAGTGTTAAGCTTGTTGACAAGTTAGAAAGAGTGGAAAAATTCCGTGCCTGGAAGTATAGGATTGGCCTCATTCTTGAAGAGAATGACCTAGCAAGATTCTTCAAAGAAGAAGTATCGGAACCCGCCGATGCTCCAGAAAAGGCAAAGCATCAAAAGGACACAATAAGGGCCAAAAGAATAATTGCAGATTCAATCAAAGACCACCTGATTCCTTATGTGTCATCTAAGAAGACTCTGAAAGAAATGTTTGATTCCTTGAACAGACTATATGAAGGAAATAACATAAACCGAAAGATGAATCTAAGAACTCAACTGAAGAATACAAGGATGCAGAAAAGAGAAATGATTCAGGAATACTTCTCCAAAATCTCAAAATTCAAAGAACAACTAGAAGCTATTGGAGATACCATAGATGAAGATGAACTCATAATGATGGCCCTAAATGGTCTCACAATACCTTGGGATGCTTTCATCCAAACGATATGTTCAAGAACAGAGAAATTGAAGTTTGATAGTCTATGGGAAGAATGCATCCAAGAAGAAACAAGAGTAGTGAATCGTGAAGCGTTACGAGGAAGGGATGATGATCAAGCCCTAGCTACTCACACCAAAGGAGGAAGGAAGAAACCCTACTTCCAAAAGGAGACTCATTAAGAGCCTCAACAGTCAAACAAATTCAATCATAAAGAATCTCATCCAAGGAGATTTCAGAAGAAAGGACAACGAAAGGAAAGGGACTACTCATCTGTACAATGCTATCATTGTGACAAGATGGGACACATTGCGAAGTTTTTTCCAGCCAGACGAGAAGAACACAAGATAAAACATAAGAGGCTCCATGCCCATGTAGTCGAAGATGAAGAGCCACCCACAAAAATGATAAGAGAGCAGATCAAAGACCATGTCTTGATCTCGGCCCTCTCAGGATCTGTAACACCTAGAGAGGACACTTGGCTCATTGATAGTGGTGCATCCAAGAACATGACAGGACAAGGAAACATTCTCTCTTGTATCTCAGAAAATATTTTTTCTCAGAAAGTGACACTTGGAGATGATTACCAATATCCCATCAAGGGAGTGGGAGAATCAAACCATAAACTAAATTAAGGGAATTCACTAAAAATGAAGGACATACTATATGTACCAGGCTTGAAGAAGAACCTACTCTCCATTTCAACTTTAGAAAAGAAATGATTCAGAGTTGCCTTTATAGATGGAGAAGTTCTTATGTGGGCTAAAGGAGACACCTTAAATGAAGCAATCATCATTGGAAGTGAAGAAAATGGCTTGTATAAACTAAAGGGTCACTCAGAGGCTGCCATGACCCATGCCATTGAAAACTCATGTGAACTTTGGCATAGAAGGTTAGCCCACATCAACTACAAGGCACTACCATACATATGCAAAGAAGTCATAGGTTTACCAAAACTCAAAGGTGACCATAAAGGAATATGCAATGGATGTGCACAAGGGAAGAATATCAAGAACTTGTTTCCGAAGAGGGACAACAAAACAAAAGGAGTCCTAGAACTCATCCATTCAGATGTATGTGGGCCAATTCCATCATCCTCCATTAGCGGGTATGTATATTATGTATCATTCATTGATGATTACTCTCGTAAAACCTGGTATATTTCTTGAAAACTAAAGATGAAGTGTTCAGTAAGTTCAAGGAATTCAAAGCCTTGATAGAGAACCTTTCTGAAAGGAAGATTAAGATACTCAGGTCAGATAATGGAGGATAATATACCTTAAAAGAGTTTGTGAACTTCTACAAAGATGTTGGGATCAAGAGGGAGCTCACTACTCCCTATAATCCCCAACAAAACGGTGTATTTGAATGAAAGAACAAAACCATACTGGAAGCTGTGAAGACTATGATCCATGATCAAGATCTTCCTATGTGCTTATGAGCATAAGCAACAATGGTAGTTGTTTATGTGAAGAACCGATTGTCCCATAGTGCACTTGCGCTCAAGACACCAGAAGAGATGTTCACCGGAAAGAAGCCAGAGGTAAGCCATCTCAAAATATTTGGTTGTCCAGTCTTTATTCATATACCTAAAGAAAAGAGAAACAAGCTGGACCCTTCAGGAAAGAAGGGAATATTTGTGGGATACTGTGAGGTCTCCAAGGCCTTCAGAATCTATATACCAGGTCAACATCACATTGAGATCAGTAGGGATGTGACCTTTGATGAAGATGCAGCGCTCAAGAAATCTAAACTATGCCAGATTGAAGAGGTATATGAAGAGGAACCCGTAATCCCAATACTGCAATGAGGGAGGTTCCCAGAGCTGCAGAACCAGTGAGGGAAGTCATAACTTCCCCTGATGAGGAACTTCTAGAAGACCATGATATAGTAGAAGTGCAAGAACCTCCTCAGATGACGATCCTCCATAAAAGAAAGCCACCTTGGGATAAATATCTTATTCAATATGGAGAGAAGTACGGTGTTCCCCAAGGAACTACGAGATAGGTGAAAAGACCAAAACCATTCTCCAGTTATATGGCTTTGATGTGTGATCTCCTAGAAGAGGAGCCTACCTGTTTTGAAGAATCCATTCAAAGGAAAGAATGGGCAGATGCCATGACAGAGGAATACCAATCCATAATGAAGAACGGAGTATGGGAAATAGTTCCCAGACCGAATAATAAAGAAGTGGTATCCTCCAGATGGCTCTTCAAAATAAAACATGCTGCTGATGGAAGTATTGAGAAGTATAAAGAAAGATTTGTCGCTCGTGGCTTTTCCCAGAAGGAAGGAATTGACTATGAAGAGACATTCGCTCATGTGGCCAGATACACTTCAATCAGAATCATCATAGCTCTTGCAGCTAAGGTGAAGTGGAAGTTTCACCAGATGGACGTGAAGACAGCTTTCCTAAATGGTGTCATCGAAGAGGAAGTGTATATAGAGCAACCTTAAGGATTTGAGGTTGAAGACAAGAAGTCTCATGTCTACAGATTGAATAAAGCCTTATACGGATTGAAGCAAGCTCCTAGAGCTTGGTATGGCCGTATAGACAGTTTCTTGATGAGCTTAGGCTTTACCAAGAGTAAAGCAAACTCTAACCTCTACTTCAAAATCATGAACAATGAGCCAGTAATCTTACTGCTATATGTGGATGACTTATTTTGAACTGGAGAAGAAAAGCTCATCACTGAATGTAAAAAGAGACTTGCCTCGGAATTTGAAATGAAATACCTTGGCCTAATGCATTATTTCTTAGGACTTGAGGTATGGTAGAGTCCTGAGAGGATCTTCCTTAACCAAGGGAAGTACACGGTCGAAATCTTGAAGAGATTCGACATGTTGGAATGCAAGCCCATGAATACACCCATGGAAGCGAAGCTGAAGCTGTTGGTCGATACTTCGTCAGAATTGATTGATGCCACACTATACAGACAGATTATTGGATCGTTGATGTACCTGACGAACACCAGACCAGACATTTGTTTTTCTGTGAACACCTTGAGTCAGTTTCTGGTAGAACCCAGGTGTGTTCACCTAGTGGTTGCAAAACATGTGATGAGGTACCTTAAAGGTACAATAGATTATGGTCTCAGCTATTGTGGAGATCATGATTTCACATTGAGTGGATATACTGATGCAGATTGGGCAGGAAGTGTTTTTGACAGGAAAAGCACTTCAGGATGTTGTTTCAATTTGGGATCAGCTATGATCTCGAGGCATAGTAGGAAGCAATCTAGTATTTCTCTCAGCACAACGGAAGCAGAATACATTGTTGCATGTTATGCCAACTATGAAGCCATATGGCTCCAAAAGTTGCTGACCGACCTATTTGACTTAGAGATGAGAGAAACCTTGATTCTATGTGACAACCAGAGCTACATAAAGATGACAGAGAATCCTATATTCCATGATAGGTCGAAGCACATAGAGATCCGTTATCATTACATCCATGACATGGTGCAGAGAGGAACCTTAAAACTCCAGTACATTAGCACGGATGAACAGGTTGCTGACGTGTTGACCAAGCCCCTATATAGTGTGAAGTTTAAGTACTTTCGAGATAAGCTTGGCGTAGTTCGAAAGGACCTTCCTCGAAAGGGGGAGTAGTTGTTATGTTCCTTGCTTTTGACGTAGTTGTCAGGCGTAAAGCAAGATGAGATGTTCCTTGCTTCTGACCTAGTTTTCAAACGTAAAGCAAGATGAGATGTTCCTTGCTTCTAACCTAGTTGTTAGACGTAAAGAAAGATGAGATGTTCCTTGCTTCTGACCTAGTTGTCAGATGTAAAGCAAGATGAGATGTTCCTTTCTTCTGACCTAGTTGTCAGACGTAAAGCAAGATGAGATGTTCCTTGCTTCTGACCTAGTTGTCAGACGTAAAGCAAGATAAGATGTTCCTTGCTTCTGACCTAGTTGTCAGACGTAAAGAAAGATGATATGATGATACTAGCACTGATATTCCGGCAGGATAGCTATGACGTAAATCCAGTCTAGTATCCTGCTTTCGACCAGATGGTTGTGATGTAAAGCAGGACGAATTTCTTGCTTCCAGCTTGAGTGCTGTGACGTAAAGCAAGACGATGAGATGAGACTAGTACTGTGCTTCCAGTTTGATAGTTGTGATGTAAAGCCAGTCTAGTATCTTGCTTCCAACCTGAGTGTTGTGACGTAGAGCAAGACATTGAGATGAGACAAGTACTAAGCTTCCAGTTTGACAATTGTGATGTAAAGCCAGTCTTGTATTATGATGAGCCAGCCTTATATTGTGATGATGATGATGTATCAGTTTTTATACTAATACATATTGATGCAGATGATGATGGAATTCCTTGATAATGACGATGCTATCGATGAAGAAAACTTTCGATGATTTATAGATACGCTAGTCAGTGTTCTAAGATGATGTTGATGATGTTGTCCTCTCACCCACTTGATGTTGTTGATGATGTTGTCCTCTCTCTCTCGCATGATGCTGTTGAAGAATACCCTTCTTGTTAAGGGGGAGTGTTGAAATAATGTAATTGCAAAGAGTATTCTTTGATATATTATTCATCGGATCAATCCCCATTGTGGATTGATCATGTCAATTATTGTAATAGGACCAAATCCCCTTTTGTGGATTGGTCAAAAGACAATTGTAATAGGCAGAATAAGAAGTCGGCCCCAACAGATATTAAAGAGGCCAAGAAATATAATAAAGGTGGGTTTACCCACCCAGTTTGAGAAGTTGGCCCTGCCAGTGAAGAGACACTTCACATGTGCTAGACTTGTATAATTAAAGAGTCCAACGCCTCACTTAGACACACAACTCACTTTCTCATTGAGAGACAAGTTTTGGATCTGCTGCTGGAGAAGAAGGAGAGAGAGAGTGGCGCATATCTGGGAGAGGACTTTATGTATTAGTTTAAGAGATCTCTTGGCATTGTATTGGCTATCTATATTAAGGAAGTTTTGCTGGGTTTTCTTCCCCTAGAGGGTTTCCTAGGATAAATGATGTGTCTCTTGTGATTGTGTATTTCTCAGTGATCTTGGATTATGCTATTGCTATCTAATGAAATGAAAACAACTATAATAATGGCTTAAACATTAACAATATGGAGGATAGGGAATGGAGCAAGATTGCATATTGGCATGCTCCTTGGATCGGATGTGGAGAAGGCTATAAATTATTTGAAGGTTTAATTGAGGTGCTACACAAAAAAGAATTGTTCTGTCTACATTATGCAGTTCATACAAAATTAACCACAAATTGGAGACAAGAATAGAAACACGTTGAGTTTCTAAGTTTGGATGGCAGAGATGTTAAAGAATGTGTAAGATATATGCACACCTTTAGATCTAGTCATCCTAGAATTAAGGAAGATGAATATGAGATCATTTGAGGGGAAAAAAAACAATGCAAATGGGGTTTACACTCCTAAATTAGGTTAGTAGACCATTTGTCCAGCAAAAGAAAGATTAGATAGGATCTGGTGGTGGAAGGATTTGCGGAAACTCAATTTCCCTTTAAAATCTTGGATTTTTATGTGGTTGGCATTGAATAATAAATCTCTTACTTGGAAGAAGCTTCAAAAAAGAGGTATGCAAGGCCCTAGTTGGTGTATTCTATGTAAATAATGCAATGAAGATATTGACCATTTAATAATGGAATTCCTATATATGGAGTTGGGTTGGAAGGATTTGGAGAGACTCACTCTATTAAGGGAAGTATGGGGAGGAACCAAAATTGAATAAGGGTTGCACAAGTGGTGTATCCATTGTAAAAGATTCAATTCTTTACCTTCGATTACATCTTGAGAATATGGATAGCTCACAACTCACAAATTTTGGAAGGTAAAATGATTCCTCCCATACAATGCAATGTTTATAGCACGACTAAACTTGATCATTTCACATAGGATTCAAAACCCAAACCCCCCATACTGGTCCTTAAGGAACAAATAGATAAAATTGCTATATGGGCCTATTTTGATGAAGCATGTCAAGGAGATCCACCATTATGTGGTGTTGGAGGTGTGATTCACATTAATTATCATTATGTAATCACTTACAAGGTATCCTTAAGTGGGGGGACCATGTTCCAACTAACAACATGGAAAAGCTAATAGTTTTAAAACTGTGACTAAATATGACAGTGGAAAATGGTGCACAAAGAATTCAAATCTTTGATGACTCGCAAAATGTAGTAAACTGGTTGAATGTAACAAATTCCTTGGAAAATTATAATATTTGACCTATTTTTGACGATATATAGCTTTCTTGTACAACTTTTAACTCTTTATGTTTCCATCATTGTGTACAGAGAGAGGAACTAGGAAGCTGATGGACTCTCAAAAGTTGGAATACAAATAGAAGCAAGATCTTTGGTCATCCAAGAGAAAGTGGAAGGCCATTCCATTGAATATCTCCATACACCTTTCACATAAAACATTATCGTATAAAATGTAAACATATACATGTATTAAACATATGGATTGTTTACGCACATATCTAAGAACATATTTTTTGATAAGAAAACATTGATTTTCATACCAGTGATAATGTTTAGAAAAATTGCAATATAATATTTATTTTTTAATTGTTAATAGAGAAAGAAATATTTTGAGTTTCTCATATATGTTGATCCCTTTGACTGAGGAGGTATCTTAAATGTGGAAGCGGATCTACTGAATCTAATTTTGTTTATTAATAAAATTACAATTTTTTCATAACAAATCTTCATACAAGGTCCATGAATATTGTTATCTTCACAAACCTATTAACCATGAGAAGAATTGCATAATGTTCATGGCATGTGGTTAGGAGACTGTAAGGTACCAGATGTGTTATAATTATGCAAAAATAGAAATATTGTAGCAAATACCAGTGAAACAACAAAATATAGAGAATCACAATACCGAAGATGATACCTTTATTGATAGAAAACCAATTTCACTTGCCTCTTTGAGGGGGAAACCTCCAGAAGAGCAGAGCTCTATTATAATAATTCTCAAGACAAGACTTTATCATGCCTTCTACTCCTATTTATATTAATTCTACCTTCTAAAGAACATTCTAGAGGAAAATATTTCTAGAAGCGATAACTTCTATTAAGTCTTATAATATAAGACTTGTTCACATTATTAAATATGCATTATTAACTAATGTCACCCTTTATTACATGGAAAATATATTATTCTACCTATGTCATAGGTTAGGGAGGTTAGTTCCCTAACATGCCCTCCCCCTTGAAGAATATCCTTATCCTCAAGGTTGGAGATGAGGATTTTTTTGCAAAATGGTAGTCGAATCTCAGGTGGCATCTTTCGGAGTTGTATCCTTCCATTGAACTAACACTTCCTTGATAGTTCACCAATGAAGACAATGCTTGCATTGGTCCAAGACTACTTGGGGTTGCAACCAAATGGAACCTTCTTCATCCAACTCAGGGAGATTGGGTTAAGTCTAGCACCTAGTTCCAATCACTTTCTTTAAGCACGAGACATGAAAAAGAGGATGGATTTTATAATGACTGGGCAGAGCTAACTGGTAGGCCACAGGTCACACTCGCTTGAGAATTGTATAAGGACCATAAAATTTGGGGGCAAGTTTCTAATAATATTCAACATTGAGTGAAGTCTCTTGATAAGGTTTATGTGATTCCGAGATAGGACTAAATTGTCTTTGAGGGTACAGAGAATGGTTTCTCATACTGTAATGTTGTTGTCCACCTCTTGAACCTTGGAGACACCTGGAATGTATGAGAGAATTGACAATGGATTTTGTTTTGTAGGATGATTCAAAAGGACTCATGTGAGTGGCAATATGGTAAGATGTGTTGTACCACCATTCAACTAGGGGTAACCACTGATCCCATTGAGTTTGTCTGTTGGATGAAAAACACTGCAAATATGTTTCCAAACATTTTTTGGCAACTTTTGTTTGTCCATCAGTTTGGGGATGATAGGTGGTGTTGAGATTCAATTGGGTTCCTTGGAGTTGGAACAATTCTTGCCAAAAATTGTTGGTAAAAATTGGATCTCGGTTAGAGACAATAGAATGAGGCACACCATGGAATTTGAATATATTATCCATAAAAATATGAGTCGTTGTGGATGTAGTGAATGGGTGTTGAAGAGCAAAGAAACGAACATATTTGGAAAGACAATCTACTACCACCATGATGACTAACTTATTGCACAATTTAGGTAAGCTAATAATGAAATCCATAGAAATATCCCTCCAAATAGTAGGTGGAATTGGGAGCGGTTGGAGTGTGCATGGAGCTTTGACCATTTCTCCCTGATTGTGTTGACATGTATCACATTAAGCTACAAAGGTGTGAATGTCATGTTTCATACCGTCTCGAAAAAGGAATGTTTGACTTGTTCATAGGTTTTGGTAAACCTGGAATGCCCAACTGCAGGTGAAGAATGCAACTCATAGAGGACCGTGGGTTTAATGTTTGAATATTTGCTTAAATACATGCGAACTTTATAGTGAATCTCTTCATTGTGCCAAGAGTACCTTGGAGAAGCTTGAGGATCATGTTGCAATTTTTGGATTAGGCTAGAAATTTTGGGGTCTTGCAACCATTCCTCATGAATGGCTTGAAGTTAGCCCGTGACAATGAATGAGAGGGAAATTTAGTGTAGCTAGAGAAGTAGTGCGGGGGCGAGGCAGAGGGACATAGTGATAATAGTGGAGTCCATTCAATGTAAGGTTGACTAGTTCCATTATATTATTAAATAAGGCCCACTATGGTAGTTAGATATATTAGTATAAACATAATAAATGTAAGAGGACTTATTATAAGGTTCTTCCTCTAGAATGATCTTAGGTGGTTGGTAGCACTATATAAAGGGGTTCAATAAATGTAATGGGGGGTCAAGAAGAAGTATTGTATTTGGAGCTAAATCTCATTAGGAGGTTTACCCCTCGAAGAGGCAAGTGAACAGGAGAAGATCCCTTCCATAATAGGATCCATTGTATGGTGGTGCCTTACCCTAAGGGTTTCATAATAATAAAGTGGGATTTTTTATATATTGTCTCAGAATATTTATGGTGTTTCTGTATGCAAGTATTTGGTTCTTAACAATTGGTATTAGAGCACTTTCTTCGGCCACAAAAAGGGGGCAATTTTTTTTTCTTTTTTTGCATATTTTTTCGAAGAAGAAAAAGAGGAATGTGAAATTATAGATGATTTTTGTAAGTGTCTATGAAAAATTTGCAGAAAATAGTTGTGTATATAATCTCCTCTCAGCAAAACACCCAATTAAAAAAAATCGTCTGAAACGAAGTCCAAGAAGTAAAGTTATCGGTATTTTAAAACCTGTTATTTTCAGGGTTTTTCCGTGGACGACCACGTGAGATTTTTTATTTCTGTAGTAGCTAGGGCCGAATTTTCCTAAACAAATTATAGATCTAAGTTCATCTTTTAAAAATAGTCGATTTCAAAAAAAAAAAATCATCCAAATTAGAGCTTCGGACGTGAAGATATCGTTGATACAAAATCAACCATTTTTTAGGGTCTTCATGACAGCAACAGAACTGCAGAGCTCATTACTTTTTGCAAGGTGCTCAAATTTCTACCAAATCAATGTAATTGGATAGAGAATTTTAAGATTTTTCTTTTGGTATATTATATGTGTTATTTCCAATGGATATTCACTCTTGAATCACGGAAGCCATCAAGACAACATTTCACGAAATCAAAGTTGAAATGCAAAATACTCAGGAAAAATATATTCAAGATCTCAACATTGCAAGGAAATAAAGATATATTATGCAGGCTATCCGGGATGAATACAATCAAGAAGCATATGCTTGGTATGATTTTGAGGTCAATTGTGATGATTGGTATATGGATAGTTGTCATTTCTAGGATGACAACCACTTCCATATTCTATATGATGACTCTACTATATCTCTTGTAGAGCACATCTTGGAGAGTACACACAAACCTTCTATGCATATTCTTCTTCAGTTTTTTTATTATTCGGTATTAGTGCATGATTATTTGGTCAGTTTTACATATTTGGATCCACATGACCAATGCCAATCTTTGGAGCATCATTTTCAATTTCCTATTGAGTTCTGGTATCTTCAGTGAGGATTTCTCATGAACACTTGAACATGGGACCCAAGTTCACATTGTAGGTTGGACTACTTCAGTATGTTGGCTTGCATTTCTACATGGGACCCTGGTTCACCAACCTACTTCAACATTATCGTCCACACTTATCCATGAGACCCCGGTATATTGTTTTACATCCTCATAACAAGAATCGAGGACAACACTTTCATAACGAGGATGGAATGTAGTGTATCTAGAGAGGTAGTGGGGGGGCCTGGAGGTCCATAGTGATAATAGTGGAGGACATTCAATGTAAGGTGAACAAGGTCCACTATATTATTAAATAAGGTCCACTAAGGTAGTTAGATATATTAGTATAAACATAATAAATATAAGAGAACTTACTAGAAGGTTCTACCTCTAGAAGTTTCCTCCTCTAGAATGATGTTAGGTGGCTGGTAGCATTATATAAAGGGGTTCGAGCAATGTAATGGGGAGTCACGAAGAAGTATTGTATTTGGAGATGAAGCTCATTAGGAGGTTTCCTCCTTGAAGAGGTAAGTGAATAGGAGAGGATCCCTTCCCTAATAGGATCCATTGTATGTTGTTTCCCTACCCTAATGGTTTTATACTAATAAAGTGGGAGTTTCTATATATTGTCTCTGAATATTTGTGGTGTTTCTGTATGCAATTATTTGGTTCTTAACAGAAAAGAGGGACCCTTCTTCTTCATATTTCCTTGAAAGAACATCAACAAGCACATTTTATTTTCCCTTCTTGTAGATGATCTCATAATCATATCCAAACAACCTGGTCACCCATTTTTGTTGCTCCATAAAATATTTGAGGCTACGATGATAAATTTTAATTTGGAAGCATTTCCCCAAGAGATAAGGATGTCAGAGCTCCTTTAAATAGGTTGATAAGCCCAAATGTCGCTCTGATATTTGTTTTCTAGTGAAATCCAAAGGTCGACCATCTTGCATAAGGATTTCCCCAATGCCTTTCCCTAATGCATCACATTCCAGGACAAAAGTCTCGGTGAAGTCGGGTAGTGCCATGACAAGAGCACTGCACATAACATAGGAAAGGATGGAAGACATTATTCATGAGACTTTGAAAACTGGAGGGGGTATTACACAGGACAAAGGGAATGATCAATAACTCATAGTGAACCTCATGAGTTCAAAAGGCAATCTTGGGGATGTCTTCCTATTTCATACATATCTAGTTGTATCCAGAACAAAGATAAAGTTTGGTAAAGTATTGAGCACCACTCAATTCATCCAAATGGTCATCAATGACATGAATGAGAAATTTGTCTTTGATTGTGAGTTTGTTGAGGGCCTGAAAATTAGGACACATGCACCAAGTGATTTATTTCTTGAGTACCGTGATTATCGAAGAAGAATAGGGGCTAGTACTAGGATAGATAACACCGACTTATAACAATTATTGAATAATTTTCTCAATTTCATTTTTTTGGCCAAAGGGATGACGATAAGGGAGAACATTGGGAGGAAGACTACATGGTACTAGAGGAATAGAATGATCATGGGCAACATGGGAAGGGGGGGGTCCATGGGGAGTGTTAAAAATAGCTTGGCATCTAGAGAGTATATGTTGGAGGTCAACTAGCGGATGGTGAGCCTGTTGTGATGCCTTGAAAGTTATATTATTGTCCCTCCTGTTGGAATCGCATGGTGAGGTCCTTAAAGCCCATGAGGATGGGGCTGAGAGTGCGTAACCATTCAACACCGAGCACAATGTCACAACCACCCATGTCAATAACAAACATATGAGATTTTAGGTGGTACTGACCAATTTGTAGGTGCACATTTTCACAATGTCCACCACAAAAATCTCTACAACAAACTAGGTCCAAGCAAAATACCCCTAGTGTTCTTTTTTACATCATTTCCAACGTTCAAGATCCAAATAGAGAACACCACAACGTTCAGTAATGCCTTATTAACTAATGTCGTATTTTATTACATGGAAAGTATAGTATTCTATCTACATGAGGGGTTAGGGAGGTTAGGTCCCTAACATAGACATGTCATATAATCCAATGAGATAAATTCCCATGGGCACTAGGGAATATTAAGAAAAATGTGTGCATAACCCTTGTTTTCTATTGATTGTTCTAGAAATTGTGCAAGCAATACATTTTTCAATACATTTATCCATGATGGAAATGATGTATGTCTAGGATACATACTTTCATAATAATCCCAATGTCTTATAAATGTTATAATGACTTATTTTACTGGATAAATGTACCTCCCAAATAAGCTTGTTGTGCTCATATGTACAAGAAAAATACATAGTTTTCCAAAGTGGAATATTAAGTTGTCATGCAGATGAATAGCCTCTCATGATTAACATTGAGAATGTTTGTAAACATGGGAAAATACTATATTTTCTTCATGGTGATTCAACCAATCTTGTGTTTGATATCCATAGGTGTTCATAATAGGTGGTTATCATCTGCATGGTTAGATTCCTAATTATTGTACATGTTCAACCACTATGTATAAACCATCCACTTTAACAAGCATGTGCTCTACAACTTGATATGTCTGTACACAAACTATAAAGACTTATGGTCAAATTGTATAACAATGTAATGACACATAGATTTATTGATTATATGTAAGGTACTAAATGTAATATAATATGCATAAACAAGAATACTCAACAGATATCAATGGAACAACAAAATATGAGAAGAGAAACACCAAAAATAATACCTTTATTCAAAGAAAACAATGTTCACTTGCCTCTTCGAGGGGACAACCTCTAGCAGAGCAGAGCTCTATTACAATAATTCTTAAGACAATCTTTCTCATGCCTCCTACTCTTATTTATACTAATTCTATCTTCTGAAGAACATTCTATAGGAAGATCTTTATAGAAGTGAAAGCTTCTATTAGGTCTTCTTACATTGACTTGTTCACATTTATTAAATAGGCCTTACTAACTAATGTTTGCATTTATTACATGGAAAATATATTTAGGCCTTATTAACTAATGTCGGCCTTTATTACATGGAAAATATATTATTTTATCTACATGAGGGGTTAGGTCCCTAGCATTATATGTTAAATAATTTCCAACAATGTCAATAAAGGATTCACCATGGTACATGAAAATGTGTTCGTGCTATAGGAGGAAAAAACCAAGTGCATATTATAAGGAGTAAGTTTGTATCTGAAGAGGCTCATGAAAGTTACAAAGAGGTAGGATGGGTGTAGAGCACAATATATGTTTCAAATCCTCAAATTCTTCTTCTTTTGTTGTGTCATAAATTTAGAACACATCTTTTTAGCATGTTTGTAGAGAAGACAAAATAGAATTCAACCACTAAGTTTCAACAAATGCTTTTTAATTGCGAGTATTTTTTCCCTTGGAAAATACATCCATAGAAAACCCCGAGCACTTCCCCTCAATTTGAAGATGGTATCCAGTGCAAAGAGGGTCACACATACTACTATACAATGGCTCTATATGGACATTGAATGAGGCCCACATACCCAAAGGCAGCTAGCCCAAGGACTTGACCCTGAAACCTCCTACTTATTATTCATATCTCTCAACCACTCAAGCTAACTCATTGGGATTTTAGTTGTAGGATGTTACACACACACTTAAATTGGTTTCTTGGTTTTGCTTTAGTTTAGTATGAAGAGATTGTCTCCCACTTAAAGGTGTTGCATGTTGGGCTACCAATTATCACCATTAATTTTTATGCAAAACTTCTCCCAATCTATAGTAGTGGTAATGTTATTTATATGAGAATGGAATTTATTACATGAGAAGTTAAATCTCCCCTTCTTCCACAATCCAAAAATGTATTATGGCAATGATGATATCGATAAAGGCACAATATCAATAGATAGTATCACTGAGATTATAGGATATCAATCCAAAAATGCATTATGGAAATGATGATAGTTAAATTATAATAGATGGAGGATATGGTGTCAGTTTCTTTGGGAGAAGGGTTAGATGGCATATCTACTAGAATCCCCTAATCATAATTAGAATTGAGATGAAAGTATAATTAGAAATGTGCATTCAAATGTTCTAAATGATTATTGGAGAGGAGGTTCTTCATTAAGGGCATAAAACCCTAGTTTGGGACTTGGATCAAATTTTGTACTACCAATATGTTCCATTCTTTTTCTATGTTTATGTTCTTCGTTTTGATAAGATTTTGAAGCTTAATAATTGGAAATCCTCCACACTCGTAATCTTGGAAGAATCCAACATTTCAACATGATGTCATCACTAGCCTAATATATGCCTTGTATATCTATTATGATTTTCAACAACACAACATGTAGATATCCTCATTGTAGTAACACAATCTAGATAAGGAGCCATGTCTTCCATGAAGACAAGAATTAAAACTTAGCTAAGTAACTCATATTTCAATAGTAGAACCACAAAGATTGATGTATTGTGAAAATCCACAGGGACAACAACAGCGAGTGTCAATCATATCCACCAAGATTGCCAAGAGTTTACTTTCAACAAAGCACCTATGGAATGATTATGAAACACGAACATAATTTAGAACGCATACCCAACCTCTATTTACAAACATGTTTGCAAGTCTTGCAACATTCTTTGGTTGAATCAACAACACTAGTTCCATAAACCCACGAGAAACACCTTTGTTTGTACTTGGATCATTCACAATAGTATTAGTACTTTGATCATTATCTTGTTGACTCTGGAGAAGGGTAGGCCTTCTAGATTTTATTTGTGTTTCATAATCACTCCAAAAGTTCTATGTTGAAAGTAAGATTTCAACTCAACTAGATCACAAATAGAGGGACTTTTGGCAGGTTCATCCTTTACCACAAAATTGTCTTTATGCTTCTACTAAAATTTATTGGGATAAGATGAGTGGTGAGATGCTTCTACTAGCATTTGTTGTCTTACATATTATGTATTCATCAATGCATGTAGTAAAATGACTAAAAATGATGATACAAAATGATGATTCATGGTTGTAATAGCTCGACAATCTTGACGATTTGTCAATGATATTGAGCTACTACAACCATTAATTGTCACCATTGTCGGGCTTGAAATCAATACCACTGCAACACTACTTTATATAATCAATACCACTGCAACACTACTTTATATGACTTGCAGTGATTTCCACAAGGAAGAAAAACCAGGTTGTTCAACTTCTTCCAACATATCTTGTTGACTGGAAACACTAAGAGTCATGAATCCCTAGGCTTGGATGTGGATGAAAAAGCACGCGAGGAAACTTTGAACTGTACACTCAATCAATATTGGCTTTGTATCAACTAAACTAACTTGGCACGAAAAAGAAATGAGACACTCTTGTGAAACTTTGAATATATACCTACCTATACCTGTCTAATAGCTCTATAGAGAATAACAATGTTAACCACTTCTAGTATATTTCAAATACACTCAACAAACTACCACACAAAACCACATTGTCAAACAGTGTTAAGGATTCAATAAAAAAAACAAATTGGATATCCAATATAATCCCACATTGTGGACAGTGATAAGGATTCAATAAAAATTTCAAATACACTCAACAAACTACCACATTGCCCAACAGTTGTAAGTATTCAATATCCTTCAATAAAAACCAACTTGGACATCCAATATAATCCCACATTGTGGACAGTGATAATGATTCAATAAAAACCAACATGGATATTGAATATAGTCCCAAACCATACAATTTGTAATGTTTGATAACTAATAACAAATAAATTTGCTTACTTTTAACTCAGAGATGCATAAGGATGGATCATAAGATAAACCATAAAATATAGTACATCCAGCTCACCAGTTACACAGATACAGGTTCCCTTTCACTTGGTAATTCACCAATCACAGTAAAACCTATACTGCAGGTACATGTGATCTAACAGTGAGAGAATTATAAAATTGACTATTGAAGGATAAATATTACTTTGCTGCATAGGCTTGTTCACAAAGTGTCTCTAATACACTTGCCAGACAATGTTGCGTTTCTGTATTTGAAACTAGCGGATAGACTGTAACTAAGCATATAGTAAAGAATAGGATTCAACAATATAATTAAAAAACTGCAATTCTACAGGAATTTAAAAAGGAAATAATTGTAGAGTGACATTTAAAATCCTCGTTCTCTCGATTCCTTCATAGTGCGAAAAAAGCATTTTACTTTCAATTTTGTATGTAAATACTATATAATTATGTGAACATTTCCTTTCCCTGAGCTCAGAGTGGAATTCAGTCGTTGAGCTTTTAAAGGAAGAGAAAAAGCATGAAAATTTCAACTA
>JZKD02S2131412.1:368235-388109 GCA_000966675.3 Picea glauca | reverse complement strand
GCAGCTTTCCGACAGCCGAGATCATAGCACCCGGATCAACGACGCTCATGCAGCCCCGTCCTTCTTAGCTGCGCAATGCTTAGCCTAATGTGGGCCCCCTTTTTGTCATGTCATCCACCCTTCCCACCTTTCTCCTACTGCCATGTGTCATCCATCCGCCTCTCCACTCTCATCCAGGTGGCTCATCCTCCGTCTCATCGTCCACTCACCACCTGCCATGTGTCCCGCTACTCCATTTAGCCCCTTTTGCCACGTGTCATCCTTGTCCGACTTTCTCGCACCTCATCATTTCTTGCTCCACCCCCGCGGTTGTAGCCCCGTCACTCTGTTACTGAGCTCCCATCTTCCTCCATGTTGGCCTCCATACCTGTCCTTCAAGCCATTCAGTTATTCCAGGTGGCAGCACGAGGAGTCTTCCATATCCCGAAGTGTTGAGTTGGCCGAGCCATTCTCAATCCCAAGAAGCAGTTATTGAAGCGGTTGGTGGTGGTTAGACATCGTCTCCGCCATAATGGGAAAGTCCTGCATTGGATTAAAGGCACGTCGATTCGCCGAATAAACTCTCAAAAGATCGATCACGTCTGCCATAAGTTGCACGACTATTCAAAGATTGCAGCTGCAGAGTGTCAGAAGCCATGCAGACGCAAAGCTTTCAATGCAGTTTCTTGGTTCCGCTGTTGTTGTTGTTTTGAGTATATGTAGGCATTTTTGCCATTTTTGTATCTATCGATGGTAGAGCTAAGCTCCTGACTGTAAAGTTTCAGCAAATATTCTGGTTTCCTGGTTATGCCTCTGTGTTTGAGACTTCTTGGTTTATGACAAACAGTTTTCTTTTTCCATCTATGTTTCGTCTCGTGCCGGAGAATTCACAGTTGAATGATTCGCGTGGATTGAACAATCTTGTTATAATAAAGGATTTGTTGTGACATTGCTGTGCCCTTTGGTACCTGTGTTTGAATGTGAAAGGGTTTTGTGTTCGAACGCTTCCTTCTCCAGTCTGTTACAAACCGGATGTATGTGATAGACCTTCGCACTCTTCTTATGCAAGTCTTCCCCCTACTCACCCTTTTACTGCAACTCATTGTTTGGAGTTTATCAAGACCTCACTCGTTCATGCATGCCTGGCCTAGTCTCTGAGTTGAGACGATATTGTTTTGAGTTTCCTCCCATTTGATCACCCCTCAAAACAAATCGTGACATTAAACTGATGGGCGTCGGGCTCTGCTCCTGCAAGCAATCCAGGAGTGACCTCCGATAGGAAACATGAGCAGACATGGAAGTCTTCCAGAAATCAAATTGTCTTGTGTTATTGTTTGAGAGATTCATATAGAATGTCAGCAGACATGGCAAGTCTAATGGACAAAGACAATTTTTTTGTAGTAGACAAGATAGTGCACATGTTAAAAACATCTCCATGAAAATGTTAGCATAGATTCAATCTCTCTAGAGAGTTTTTTCCAACATAATTCATGATGTGGGCCCACCATGTCAAATTTTCTCGGAACAAAGTATACAAACAACTTTGTTGGAAACTTTGAACTTGGGTTGCCCACAAATCCCTTTTATTGGCCTCAGATCCTTCACTAGCAGAGTCTCAGACCCCTCTGTTACACACCAGTGGAACAATATTACCTTAAGTACCTCCTTTACTCTAGCGTTAATCCATTTCTCTTGATGTGACCAAGTGTTAGTCCTCATGCTACTTGCATCATCATCATTATTTTCTTGTTTAAGAACAACTACAATGCTCAGTTGTCCTGACCCGTTGACATAGGTATCATCATTGGCGTTTTTACCATAGAGAAAACATATACATCCAACTATCATGACAATATACTAGTCCTGACGAAATGGGATCCATATCCATCATATTAGACCGTCGATTTGGATGTAAAGAACTTAATCAATAGTAATACTCATTTTTTCTCTGTCGTCGATCTTGTCCTTTGACTTATCTTCGTCATCGATTTTTTTTTTTTCCTAGCTCATTGTGATCGACCCCACATTCATCGACACAATTACCAAATCTATTGTCGATGATCACAGAGTTTTTGTCGTCAACGATCCAACCCTGCTCTAACTTTATCGTCGTTGAATCATGTTCATTGTAGGCACAACTCCTTAATGGAGTTTGGGGTTTGGATATGGTGATTCATAACGATCTAATCGTCACTGTTGATTCTGGGAAGGGAATTGCCCATATTTAATCTACAACGTCTAGTTAAATACAAACAAAGACACGAGGATTTTGGTGCATTTTTTTCAGCTATGGAATGTGACTCTGTGCATGATCTTTTAAACAACAAAATAAAACTTTATCACTCGTTCAAGACAAATTACAAACATGATTCAATTGCACATGCACGACAAACCACAATAGCACACAAAACTTAGGATTCTTATTAATTCTTGCAGGGAATAGATTGATACAACAATATGACTCTATTTTGTTTGGTCTCTTGAACCTCTGCAAAATCAAAACCCTTGCACTCTCCAAATCTACTAACCTCTATTAATTACAAAAAACTCAATATATCCTTGAGCTCTCAGGTAGCTCAAAAGCCAACAAATCTTGGGCTATCTCAACAAAACCCCAATCTAGGAACTGTTCCTAAAATTTAGTAACAAATTGACACCTATCAAAACAAATCGATCTACTATACCTTCTAAGATATATCCTAGAGATATCATATTTAAACATTACAAATAAAATGAAAAATCAGGGAACCAACTCCCTTGGTAAATGTTTGTGACCGCTAGGTCAATCTCTGAATAAATTGGTTGATGCTCCTACATCATATTCTCAGGGAAGAAAATATTCATGGACTCATGTCCATGAGGTATTCAAATTGTTTTCCATGTTTCTGTATCTCTGTGGAAGTCATCCAAGTCACATCTATTGTCATAAGATCCTTCCATTTGATCAAATACTCATAGTAATCATGCTTCTTGGTTTTCTTGACAATCCTCTTATCGAGAATCTTCTCCATCTGCAATTGTTTTGTTGTAGGTAATTGTTTCATCCATTGAATTGATTTAACCTTTCCTTGATCATCCTCATCCTTGTCTTCAGGTCCTCTATAAATATATAAATCTACAACATTTAATATTGGTGAAATTCCAATATCAGGTGGTAACTTAATCTCATATTCATTAGTTGAAAATTTTCTCTAAATTTTACAGGGTCCTATCTTCTTCAATTTCAACTTATTATATTCATTTCTTGGGAATCTCTCTCTCCTCAAATGTGCCAAAACTTGATCTCCAACTTCAAATTTAATTTCCCTTCTCTTTAGATTTTATCTTTGCTAGTACCTCTGACTGTTATCCTATAGCTTCCCTTTGACTTATTCATGCAACATTTTCATTGTTATAGAAAAATATTCTGCATCAATACTTCTCATCTCCACCTTTCCCAGATATCTATGTTAAAAAATGCCTCTTGGGTGCATCTCATATACTATTTGAAACAAATTTTTCCCTGTACTTTTTTTAGGTGAGTTGTTGTAAGAAAAACCATCCTGTTCAAGAACTTGATCCCACCGAGTTCTATGCTCACTTACCAAACTCCTTAGTAAGTTTCCCAAGCTCTTGTTTACTACTTTTTTCTTCCCATCAGTTTGTGGATGATAGGTTGAACTGAAAGAAAGGTTGTTTCTAATATTTTTCCACAACGTCCTCCAGAAATGTCCTACAAATTTAGTGTCTCTATCTGAAACTATACTTCTAGGAAATCCATGCAATCCAACAATTTCTCTAAAAAATAAATTAGCAATATGGGTTGCATCAGTGGTATTATAAAAATGTACAAAATGTGTTATTTTCGAGAATCTATCAACAATTACAAAAATTGAATTATCCCCCCGTTAAGTTCTAGGTAAACCCAAAATAAAATCCATGCTTATAGTATGTTGGTCCTTGGGTATGGATTGAGGAAGAAAAGTGAGAAAAAGGAAGAGAAAATACAAAATATGAACTGGGCAGAAGACACACTGACTGATACTGGGTTGAAGTGGTTAAAGAAGCGAAAAAGAAGGAGAGAAGTACAGGAGAACGATCTGTTGGATGCGAAGATCGAGGAGAATGGATCAGCAAGGAAGATGGATTGTGGAAAACTCAACAAGTGGAAAAGGCCACTAGTAGATGCTTTGGAGCACTTCGTGGGAAGGAAGGAAAGACAAGTTGGCGAAGCCTATAAAACGTGGGTCAAGTTGACCTGGGGTTTTAGACACCTAGGGTTTTGGTATCTAGGGTTTTGACACCTAGGTTTCGGCCTAAAGTTGTCATTGAGCTATTGTAATGTATAAATAAGAACCTAGATGAGAGAAGAGGGCTTCATCGTTGTCGTTGTTGTTTTTGTTGTTCATTGTTGTTGGATATAGGTTCACTATTGTAAGAAGGAAGGAAATTGGACATTATTATCTAGAGAGGGAGAGATAAGTGATATGTGTGAGAGCGTTTGGGTATTGTGAGGTCTTTAGCTAGGTGCAAAGATCAACCCTGCAGTTGGGTGCACAGGGAGGGAAGAGAAAGAAAGATAAGAAGAGAGAGATATGCAAGCTATGAGTGTAGATAGGACTGTATGTTTTATATAATATCAAGAAACATAGTTTTGTGGGCATAGCCCTAGGGAGAGGGTGAACCACGTATACCTTGTTGTTGTGTGATTGATGTGATCTTCTTTTGTCTTCTAATATTTTGTTATTGCATCTTCATATTAGGTTTGAGATATAACTGTGTGAAGTAGGATTAAGATGGTAGATGTTATCTAGGTGTTGTGTTGTTGTTCTATTGCATCCACTTTGCATTTTATATGGTTGTAGATGCCTATGTCCTGCAACACCCTATTGCTACTTTGGGTGAGACTGCATCTGCTTCACAGGTGTTTCTGAAAGGGCCAGTAGTTAGGGCTTGTTGGTGCGCTATTAGAACTGAACCCTGGGTCTACCCATGTGCCAACAAATGGTTCTGTTGCCAGGATTGGGATATTCTTAAGGGAATGTCAAGGTGGTTTCCATCGAAGACATAGATTCAGAAGTGGATAGAAGAATAAGAGAAGGACTTCGTAGAATCCCATAACAAGAACCCTAATCTTAGTATAGAAGACTTGTTGGGAAGGTATATCTTTATTGATGTACATGAGATTTTCTTTGGAGGTATTCACAAGGATCTATACAAGTGGTTAGCCAGATTAGCAGATACCCAATTTGAGATCAGATCTAGACCACCTGTGGTTTGGATGTCGGCGTTGATCAAGAAGGTCAAGAGAGTTGATAACATCGTGTCAAGAGAAGTAGATCACTGGTTTGATAGCACCATTAGAGGGTACATCACTGAGTTTGATATTGACAAAGTGGAGTCATATAGCCAAGAAAAGAGATATTTCTTTAAGGGGCCTAGGGGAAAAGTTTTACATTTTTTGAAGTTGAATATCAAGATGATATTGTATGAGAAGAACATCTTGAAGATACAATAGTTGGACAGATTGAAAAGCTAATGTTCAATAATTCAGACAGCGACAACGACAAAGAGGTTGGACATATGTGTAGTGGGAGGATCTTAAGAGAAGTTCCTTTGGTGATCTTGTGTTGAGCAGGATCACGAACCACTTCTGCAGGAAGAAGGGTTTTACAATGGAGAAGAAGAAGAGTTACTAAATGAGGAACATTCAAGGTCCGTTGGGCCAAGAGAAGAGAAGAATACAAAACCTCACCTAGAAGAATCAAAAACTTCAGGAACTGTGCAAGATGTTGAAGTAAGTACTATTAATCCTCTTGTTGTTTTAGCAGCATTAAGTAACCAGAGTAATCAAAGTAGTTAGAGTCATCGAAGCACTCAGAGCATTGTTACAAGCAGTTCAACACATACTCAGTCAGGAAACCTACGAAGATCCATGACAGATGAGATGAGGTTACCCACCTTTAGGGGAGATGGATATGAAGATCCTGATCAACACTGGTTTCTATGTGAAGTTGTATGGATTATTAAGAATGTCACTGACGAAGCTGTTAAACGAGCTCAGTTTATTACTACCCTATGAGGTCGTGCACTAAGCTGGTACATGAAATTTTTCCAAGGAGTTGCACAACCGAAACCACTGAACAAGATTAAGACTGCGTTGATTACTGAGTTCAATAAACCCAATTCAGAGTCACAGTGCATTACATAAATGAAGGAAATCAAGCAGAAAGTAGCTGAAACTGTTTGGGAGTTTGATTAGATGTTTAAGACCTTGACAGGTCGTTTGATTTTTTAGATCCCAGACAAGAACAAAGAATGGTTCATTGCTTCCCTCCTACCACACATCAGAGTCCCTGTGATGAAGCAAAATATTGCTTCGCAAGCTAAGGCGTTGGAGATCGCCATGAAGCTAGAATCAACCCCTATGCGAGAATCCATCTCAGGTATGAGTCAAATCTTGAGTCAGTTAACCAGCTTGTCTTTGCAGGTTGAATACATGAAGAAAGACAAGGGAAAAGATAAAAGAGAAGACATATGGTGTATTATATGCAAATTAGAAGGCCACGATAAGGAGAACTGTCCCCTATTCCATGAATACTTGGATTTTGGAGCTCCGAGCCCTTTGAAGCATGTTACTCTACCTTGGTGCGAGGTATGTAGAAATATACATCGCCTTGGTGAATGTTATTACATGCAAAATTATGTTCAAAAACCTACAAATATTTACTGCACATTCTGTAAATCTGTGGGGAATGATGAGAAGAATTATAGAGCTTATGATCTCTTGCATGAAAGGTCAAGAGATACGTATAGGATTCAAGGTGAAGTACACCAGGAAGGAAGCACTACGCAGTATACATCCCTAGGAAGAGGATGAGGAGGAAGCATGGGCCAAGGATGAGGTCAAATCATTTGTTATAACTGCACGTAGCCAAGTCACTTGGAAAGGGACTGCTAGAACCCTTGTACCACTTGCAGTTACTGCAACTCGTTTGAACATGTCATAGAAGATTGTCATGCATTGTTATCCAAACTTCAAGAAAGACAAGGAGGAAACCAAAAAGTACAACTAATCTCAGCAGAACCTTGTGAAGTGGATCCTAGAGTCATTGTTATCACTAGAGGAGGCTTTGTTACAGACGAAGACAAAGTAACATCGGGAAATACTATGGAACAATCAAGAGTCAGAAAATTTATAGAGAATACACAAGAGTTTGATCCAAAGAAAGAGAAACAAACATTCGAGGAAGCAAGAAAATAATTTGGAAAATATCAGGCTTCTTCATCTAAAGCGTGACCAAAAATAAGAGAATATGGAATGCCTCTCTCATTTGATCGGTTTGATTCACCCAAAGAAGGGAAAGAGGTAAGCAGTCTTATGGAATTCTTATGTACTTGCATTAATTTGATAAAGGATGAAAGAGTTGTACAAGAGCTACACAATTTGATCAAACAGTATGAACTAGGAAAGGAAGATCCTTTACTGAGTAGGGAAGTACATCAAGTATCTAAAAAGAGAAGGACAAATAAGGAGTTTCATTTGAATGCTCAAATTGGATATTATGATATAGATTATGTGGTCCTCAACTTAGGGTCAGAGTTCAATGTTATGACGAAGCAGACCTGGGCACTGATGGGAAAACCTAAGTTCATCTATTCCCCCATCACGCTTAGGATGGCTAATCAGCAGGCTATGAGCCCCTTTGGAAGACTGGAACATGTCCCTGTGGACATCGACAGGGTCAGAACATTTATAGACTTCCAAGTAATTGAGATAGTTGATGATAGCTTCCCTTATCCTGCACTGTTAGGAATTGATTGGGATTTCAATAATTCTACAGTTGTTGACTTAAAGAAAAGAAGAATGACATTTGAAGGTGATGGCCTTAGGGTCATTGCACCTCTGGATCCTGATGAAGGTCGCAGACACACAGAGCCTATAAGAGAAGAGGACTGCGCATATGAGCTAGAGAATATATACAAATTGACTGCAAGACTACAGGATTACATTAATCCTACAACAGATGGGAATTTAAGCTGGCGAAGTGACAACGCCTGATCATCAAACTAAGAATAAGCACTAGAGAAATGGAAGAACAAGATGTATGAACTTTCTACATGGATATGTGCTAGATTAACCAGAGAAGTTTGGTGGATCGACACAACAGTAAGTAATTTGCCCACCTTTGACGATTTGAACCACTTAGAAAATTTCTTACTAGAATTTAAAGAAATTGTACCAGTACAACAGAGACTATTGGCACTGGACGAGGCCTTGAAAGCAACTCCAGCAAGATGGTGGAGAGCACATAAGAAGAACATCACGGACTGAGTGCAATGTCTCACTTTGATGACAATACGATTCTCAGATCAAATGAAAGGATGCGAATTTAGATACACATATCAAATTTGTATGAAAGACCATGTGCGAAGTTGTGAGGAAGCCCAGAGAAGCATTCCTCAGGAGTAGTGGGTGCATAAATTCATTAACACACTGGATACAATGCCTATAAATTGGTATCTTCAAGCAAAACTACGTCTCATCATTGCATATTGGCAAGGTATGACCTAGAATTTTGTAGCCACATTCTTATTTGAAAGTCAGTACCCTATGGTAGATCAAGATTTACAGGTTATAAGACAGAAAGCATTTGAGGAGGCACCTAACCTCCCTTTGGAGCAAGATGAGGATGAATGGATTGTACCTCTTCAGAAACTATGGGGATGTTACAATATCAACGTTGATCAAGACGATGATCCTAGGAATGTGAACATCGCAGAAACATAAGGAAAAAGAGATATAGAAGGACCAGGAGTCGAACTACCTTTTATTGGAAAGCCAATTAAAATCAAGAAAGTCAATATTGGGACAGAGCGAGCACCTAAACTGGCCAACGTTGGAGATTATTGAGATGATGCCACTATTGATAATATCATAGAGTTACAGCATGAATATCAGGACTTGTTTCCAACCAAGTTCACTAATATGAAGGGCATTAAAGGACCGATGGGAGAGATGGTGATTCCCCTGAAACCAGATACAAGACTAGTCAAGTAGAGACCATACAGATTGAATCCTAAATATAAGGAGAAAGTTAAGATTGAATTAGACAGAATGTTGGAAGTAGGAATCATAGAAACTGTTGAAGAGTCATAATGGATTAGCCCTATGGTGGTTCAAGACAAGAAAACATGAGAGATCATAATTTGTGTAGACTTGAGGAAATTGAATGATGCATGTCTACATGATCCATTCCCTACATTGTTTACCGACGAAGTTTTAGATAATGTGGGAGGATAGGAAGTCTACTCCTTCATCGATGGATTTTCAGGTTATCACCAGATCAGGATTGCCAAGGAAGATTGACATAAGACCACATTTGCAACAGAATGGGGATCCTACCAGTATATAGTGATGCCTTTTGGACTGAAGAATGCACCAGCCATCTTTTCTAGGGTGGTGGTCGAAGCATTCAAGGAGTTTCTACATAAATTTCTGGAAGCCTATTTGACGATTGGACTATTTTTAGCTTGTTGCAAAATCATATTGAATGATTAAGACTAATGTTGGACAAGTGCAAGCAATGTCAGATTTCCTTGAACCTGAAGAAATGCATTTTCTTTTCACCCTTTGGAGTGTTGCTAGGCCATATTGTCTGTAAGTAGGGGTTGCTGGTAGATCCATCCAAGATTGCCATTATTGTTGATCTACCCCCCCTACTTCAGTCAAACAACTGTGCATTGCGATGGGACATACTTGATACTACAGGAAGTTCATTAAGGGATATGCACAGATTACAACACCTATGGAGAATATTTTAAAGAAAGATTGTCAGTTTCACTGGACAGAAGAATTCCAACAGAGCTTTGACACATTGAAATAGAAAATGGTTATTGTGCCTATTCTGGTTTTTCCAGACTGGAGTAAGGAATTTCACGTGCATGTCGATGCATACTCTATTGCATTGGGAGCAGTATTAGCACAACCAAGAGTAGGAGATATTGACCACTCGTTAGCCTTTGCAAGCAGGAAGCTCTCACCAACTGAGATAAATTACACTACCACTAAAAGAGAAGGATTAGCCATGGTGTGTGCGCTACAAAAGTTTTGTCACTACTTTTTGGGAGGACACTTTAATATGTTCACTAATCACTCTACGTTGAAATACTTAGTCAACAAATCAGTGTTGGGGAGAAGGATATGAAAATGGCTTCTGCTATTTTAGGAATGTGATTTTGAAATTGTGGTAAAGCCAGGGAGAATGAACAAGGGACCTGACCACTTATCTAGGTTGGAACATGGAGAGGAACCTACTAGTTTGGAGGATACAATGCCATATGCACAGTTGTTGGCCATCATGAAGATTGATGATCACTTCACAGAGATAGTTCAGTTCCTTTCAACAGGAATGACACCTCGCGAATACACAGTTATTCAGAAGAAACAGTTGGTAGTGCGCGTTGTAGACTTTTCACTTATAGCTAGACAACTATATATGATGGGACCTGATGAGATCTTGAGGAGATGTGTTATGGAGGTAGAAATACCACTAATTCTGGAAGAATCACATGAAGTCATCGCAAGAGGAAAATACACAAGGAAAGCAACAATGCAAAAGGTTCTGTGAGCTGGCCTCTGGTGGCCCACTTTACACAGAGATGATAAAGAATACTATAGAGCCTACGATGTATGCCAAAGAGTTGGGAAACCTTCTAGAATATATGAGATGCCTTTAGCACCCCATATAACCTTACAGGCATTTGAGAAATGGGCCATTGAATTCATGGGACCTATCAACCCACCAGGGAAGTGCACAGGAGTAAGATACATCATCATTGCGATAGAGTATTTGACCAGATGGGCAGAAGCAAGAATAATTAAGGATTGTAGTGCAACTACAGCTGCACGTTTCATATTTGATGATAATATAACCAAGTTTGGATGACCAAATATCCTTATGAGTGATCAAGGTACACATTTTATTAATAAGACTATCGAAGCCTTGACAAAGAAATTTGAATTTCATCACCAGAAGAGCACTCCATATCATCCACAAGAAAATGGTACAGTTGAAGCCTTCAACAAGATCTTGGAGACTACGCTGACAAATATTTGTAGTGTAAACAAAGATAACTAGGATTTGAGAGTACCAGCTGTGTTATGGGCCTATAGGACCACTTGTAAGAAGCTGAAAATGCAGACCCCATTTAAGTTGTTTTATGGTTTAGAAGCGATTGTGCCTATGGAATATTAAGTTCCTAGCCTAAGAATTGCAACATTCGTAGATATGGATGACACTGGTGCACTAGAATATATACTTGTGCAGTTGGTAGATCTCAAGGAAGACATATTTATTGCAGTATTCCATCAGCAGGTACAAAAAGAACGAGAGAAGGCTTACCATGACAGACACATCCGGAAGAAAGCCTTTAAGCAAGGAGATCTAGTATTGGTATATGACAGAAAGTTCATGAAGCATCCAGGGAAGTTCAAAACACATTGGCTGGGACCATATGAGGTCGTCTATGTTATAGAAGGAGGATTTGTACAGTTGAAGACTTTTAATGGTGAATGGAAGGAAGGTTTGGTGAATGGTAGTCGATTGAAATTGTACTATGACAACCAGCTACCTCACAGCTCTCAATAGAAGCAAAAGGAGAAGGGTCTAGGTACCAGGTACAATTGAAAATGGGTACCAGACACATAAAAGACAGTCTGCACACGGTGGGGAGGAATGGAGCCGTAAGCATAAGTTGCTCTACACAGTCTGAAGTTGAAGTAAAGTAGAAGGTTTAGGTCAAAGTTCCTCGGGACGAGTCACAAGTGAGTGTTAGGGGCCTTTTGGCCCTTGGGTATGGATTGAGCAAGAAAATCAAGAAAAAGGAAGAGAATAGATGAAATGTGAACTACACAGAAGACACACTGACTGAGACTGGGTCGAAGTGGTCAAAGAAGGAGAAAAGTACAGGAGAACCAGTCATTGGACATGAAGATCGAGGAGAACAGATCAAAAAGGAAGATGGATTGTGGACAACTCAGCAAGTGGAAAAATCCATTGGCAGATGCTTTGGAACACTTCGTGGGAAGGAAGGAAAGATAAGCTAGTGAAGCCCAGAAAATGTGGGTCAAGTTGACTTAGGGTTTTAGACACCTAGGGTTTTGGTATCTAGGGTTTTCAAACCTAGGTTTATGCCTAAGGTTGTCAATGAGATATTGTAATGTATAAATAAAAACCTAGATGAGAGAAGAGGGGTTTATCACTGTCGTTGTTGTTATTTTTGTTCGTAAGAATGAAGGACATTGGACATTATTATCTAGAGATGGAGAGAGAAGTGCTATGTGTGAGAGCACTTGGGTATTGTGATATCTTTAGATGGATGCGAAGATCAAACCTGCAGCTGGGTGCGTAGGGAGGGAAGAGAAAGAAAGATAAGAAGAGTGAGATATGCAAGCTAAGAGTGCATATAAGACTGTATGTTTTATATAATATCAAGAAACACAGTTCTGTGGATGTAGCCCTAGGGAGAGGGTGAACCACATATACCTTGTTGTTGTGTGATTGATGAGATGTTCTTTTGTCTTCTAATATTTTGTTATTGCATCTTTATATTAGGTCTAAGATATAATTGTGTGAAGTAGGATTAAGTTGGTAGATGTTATCTAGGTGTTGTGCTTTTGTTATATTGCATCCACTTTGCATTTCCTCTAGTTGTAGACGCATGTGTCCTGCAACCCCCTATTGTTATTTCGAGTGAGACTGCATCTGCTTCGCAATTGTTGCCAAAAGGGCCAATAGTTAGGGCTTGTTGGTGCGCTGTTAGAACTGAACCCCAGGTCTTCACCTGTGCCAACATTGTATCCCGTGTCCTACTTGATACGATAAATGATATAAACATGTGTTCTGTTGTTTTCCTTTGGCATATTGAAAAATTTTACACCTTTCTACAAATCACTTGACATCAGATCTCATACCTGGAAAAAAATAAGAACTTAATTGAGCATAGGTTTTATCATGTCCAAAGTGACCAACCAATCCTCCACTATGCTTCTCTTTTAGCAATTTATCTCTCATTGACAATTTTGGAATGCACAATTGACTTTCTTTGAACAACGATCCCTCCTAGATCATATACTCTATCCAAGCACGTATATCTCTGATCACTGGATTCTCACATGCTTCATAGGATTCCTTGAATTTTGGGTCTTCTTTATACATTTCTTTGAGATGTTCAAACCCTAAAGTACTCACTTAGAATTCCTGCAAAACCAAACACCTCTCACTTAAAGAATATGCAACTTTGTTAGAACTCCCACTGATATGTTTAAGAACAAATGTAAAGTTTTGCATAAACTCTACCCATTTGGAATGTCTCTGATTCAGCTTCTCCTGCTTAGTTATAAACTTCAAAGCATAATTGTGAGTATAAAAAATTAATTCTTTAGGCATTAGATAATGGCTCCATTTCTTTAAGGCATGTATCACTGCATAGAACTCTTTATTATAGGTTGAGTATTTCTAAGTGGAATCATTCAACTTCTCACTGAAATAACCAATAGAATTATCATCTTGACTTAGAACAACACCAATGGCCATTCAACTTGCATCACACTTGACTTGGAAATGTTTATGAAAATCTAGAAGAACCAAAACAGGTTGTTCAGTGATATTCTCTTTCAAAAATTTGAATCCCCTTTCAGCCTCTACTATCTACTTGAATGGTTTTTGTTCCTTCTTAATAGTTTCGACTATTAGAGCACATATTCTACTAAAATTTCTAATAAATTTCTTGTAAAAACTTGCTAACCCATGAAAACTTCTCACTCATAAATATTCCTTGTAGAAGGCCACTCCTTGATAGATTTCACCTTCTCTGGATCCATCTTCAATCCATCTTCTAAGATTACAAATCTCAAATATACCAATTTTATTTTCATGAAAGAACATTTCTTCGTATTAATCAAAAGTTTCTCTTCCTACAACTTTCTCAACACAAACTTCAAAAACATTAGGTGTTCTTCATTTGTTCTATTGTAGACAATAATATCATCTAGATATACAATTACAAAATTTCCCAAGGAAATATTTGGGGACTTCGTACGTGAGCATCATGGATGTACTAGGTGCATTTTTCAAGACAAAAGGCATGACAAGCCATTCATACAAACCATCATTTCTCTTAAAGATTGTCTTCCATTCAACTCCCTCTCTCATACTAATATGATGATATCCACTCTTTAAATCAATCTTTGAAAAATAATTTGCACCACTTAGACAGTCTATCAACTCATCCATATGAGGTAAAAAAAATATGTACCTGATTGTAATCTTGTTAATTTATTTGAAGTCTATATACATTCTCCAACTCCCATCCTTCTTTAGACTCAAAAAAGACGGCACCACACAAGGTCTTAAACTTTCTTTGATTAATCTCATATCCAACAACTCATGAACCTGATTTATGATCTCTTCATTCTCTTTGGGTGTCATCCTGTAGGCAACTTTTCTTGGTAGACTTTCTCTTGGAATCAAGTTGATGCGATGGCTAATACTTCTTATGGGTGGTAGGGAATTAGGCAACTCATCAACAATGATATAAAAAAACTCATCTAATAGTGCTTAAATTTCAACTAGAAAATCATGTAAATTGGTGTTGGTAAGTACTACCCTTGGATTAATAATGAAATAAAAATGTACCTCCTCGTCTTTCTTGACTCCCTGCAACAATTCCTTTCCACTCATCAATATCACATTTGGACCAACTTCTTCTTTATCTCCTTCATATTTCAGTGGAAATAACGCATACTTGTGTCCATCCTTTTCAAGGGTATAGGTATCCCTTATTCCATCATGGATATCTTTCCTATCATACTGCCATGGTCTTTCCAACAAGATGTGACAGACATCCATAGGCATGATATCACATATTCTTTCATATTTGTATCCACCAATTTGAATTTCTACCTTATATTGTCCACTTACCATAATTTGATGTCCTTTCTACAACCAAGACACTTTGTATGGAGTAGGATGTGCCATCCTCTCCAATCCCAACTTCTCCACCATCTATGTAGAAACTATATTGTCTGTGTCGCCACTATCAATTACTACCTTGCAACATTTCCCTTTTGATTTGCACATGGTTCAAAATAAACTCTTCCTCTATCATGGTTCATGAGTTTCCTTCTCTGCTTTAATCAAAATTCTCTTCAATAGTAATGATTCAACCATCTCAAAATTTTCTTCACTTTTTCATTCAATGTCTCTTCCTTAGCTTCTGCAATGTGACCTCCTCTATGGTTTGCTAACTTGTTCCCAGGAAAATCCCAAGACATGTGTCTTTTTTTCCCATAGGTATAACACTTGATTTATCTACCTTTGTCTCTTCCTCTTGAGAAGAATCTTCCACCTCTTAACCCTCCTCCTCTAGGTGACTGACTGCTAGAGCTTCCTGCTTCTCCCTTTGAAGCTTGAAATCTTCCTCTGTTGAATGATCATTTTCCTCTTGCTGAAATCCTTCCTCTATTATTTTGGCTCTGCTTTCTAGCCAACCTTTCTTCTGCTTTTAAGGATTCTTGGTAGGAATATTACACTATTCTCAGGGACAAAAGAATGATCTCATATTGAATATCATACCTCGGTCCATTTATATACATGGAAACCTTCCCTACATCTTCTTATACATGGCCTGCCCTTATATTCAACCTATAGAATTATTCAATGTATTCCTTCACTATCATATCTTTCTGCCCCAAATTTTGCAATTATCTAAACAAATTCAATTGATAATCCTTAAGCATGAACTTGCCTTTGAATTTAGCCACCATTCAATCCCAGCTTCTAATTTTAGATTTACCTTTCCTTCTTCTATATGTCTGCAACTCATCCCACCATAAAGGTGTATGGCCTTTTATTCTTGTCACTACATGCTTGACTTTATTTTCTTCATCCAACTCTTCATTGTTAAATTACTTTTCCATTGCATTGATCCAATCAAGCAATTCATATACATTCAAGTTACCCTCATACATGGGCATTTAAATCTTTGTTATGGATCCAACTTTTGTGACCAATCTCAACAGTTGATCCTATGTTGTTTCTCCTCCTAGTGATCCTTATGTTTCCTCATCAAAGCTTGTATCTTCACTTTTGTTGACATATCCTATGTCAGGTTCCTTTCTCTGAGTTGTCTCCATGGCTTCCATCCTCACCTAGATGTGATTCATCTCCAATCAAAACTCCCCAATTTCTACATTTCTCTCTCAACCTCCTCGTCTGGGTGGCATGATTCCTACAAGATACACTTCTTTTTCTCTGATTCTTAGAGAGTTGCATGCTCTGATACCACTTGATGCAGGCCTACCAGGTTCAATTTCCTCAAAATAGAGTATGTGAACAAATTTGTTGGAAACTTCAAGCTCAGGTTGCCCATAAACCCTTTTTATTTGCCTCATATCCTTCACTAGAAAAGTCTTAAACCCCTTTGTTATGCACTAGTGGAACAATGTTACCTTAAGTGCCTCCTTTACTCTGGTGCTAATCCCTCTCTCTCAACATGACCAAGTACTAGTCCTTGGGCTATGGACATCATCATCATTATTTTCTTGTTAGAAAACAACTTCAATGCTCAGTTTTCCCGAATTGACAACACACATATCATCATCGATGTTTTTACTAGTGAGAAACCATATACATCCATCTGTCCTGACGATATACTAGTCCCAACGAAATATGATCCATCTCCATCATCTTAGACCGTCAATATGGATGTAAAGAACTTAATTATCACCACCGATTTATTTCAATCTTCACCAATGCTCCTTTTTTATTTGTCCTCGATCTTCTCCTTCAACTTATCCTCATCGCCAATTAATTTTTTTTCCTAGCTCATCATCATCCGCCCCACATTCATCAACATGGTTACCAAGTCTATCATCAATGATCACAGAGTTGTCATCGTCGATGATCCAACCCTGCTCTGAATTTATTGTCGTTGATTTTTGTTTGTTGTCAACACTCTTTATTGGCGTTTTGGGTTTTGATATGGTTAGTCTCGATGATCTAATCGTGACTATTGATTATGGGAAGGGAATCGCCTAGATATAATATACAATATCCAGTTAAATACAAACAAAGACACAAGGATTTTGGTGGATTTTGTTCAGCTATGGAACATGATTTTGTGCAAGATCTTTCACACTACAAAATAAAAATTTATCACTATTTCAAGACAAATTACGAACAAGAATCAATTGAACATACACAAAAAACCGTAATAACACACAAAACTTAGTATTCTTATTAATTCTTGCAGGGAATAGACTGATACAACAATATGGCTCTATTCCTTTTGGTCTCTTGAACCTTTGAAAAATGTAAACTCTCACACTCTCCACACCTACTAACCTCTATTCATTACAAAACACTCAATATATCCTTGAGCTCTCGGGTAGGTCACAAACCAACAAATCCCAAGCTATCTTAACAAAACCCCAATCTAGAAATTGTTCCTAAAATTTAGTAACAAATCAACACATATTAAAACAACTCAATCTATGATACCATCTAAGATATCTCCTAGAGATATCATATTTAAACATTAAAAATAAAATGAAAAAATAGGGAACCAACTCCCTTGGTAAATGATTGTGAACCCTATGTCAATATTAGAATAAAATGGTTGATGCTCCTACATCAACTCATGGCTAACCAACTAGTGAAATTTATTCGAGACTTTGTATCACAGACAAGTACTCACTCAAGCTTTGGATAATTGTAGTTAATTTCTTTGTGAGTCTTTAGAATTTTTTAATTTCTATGTGTTTAACAAATACTCATTTTTATGAAAATATGAATCGTGCTGCTACACATTGTTACACCTCAATATTGCTCACTTCGATAAGTGTCATAAGTGTCACATGATCCTCTCAACTATCGCAAGTGTCGCATGTCATTCACAAGTGTCACAAACATCAAACAAAGCATACTGCCATGATGACAACACCAAGAAGACATCTATAATAGCTCAGACACTTGATTTGGAGGAAGAAGAATGATTAACTGAAGTCAAGGAACTCTTATCACCTAAAAGGAGCTCTTAAACAAAGGTTTTGAAGGTGAGCGCTCCTCTGTATCTGCCTTAGGAGCACTGGTGCTCCCCTATAAGGTCTTAGGGAGCGTTATAACGCTCACCTGCCCCTCTGAAGGAGCGTTATCCATCCTTGGAGTGTTGGCGCTCCCCTCAAGCTTCCTAGGGAGCGCTATAGCACCCTGATGCCCCTTTTGAGGGAGCGTTGTCTAATCTGGGCAGTGGTTGGCCCGTTGAGGAGAATAAGGGAAGGATATTTCAAGTTTGGAAGGCAGTTGCATTCAAATTCTTGGTTCAATCAGAAGATCCTTGATCTAAGGAGGGAATTCCTCAACTTACCCTAAAGATACCTCAAGAGGTTAAGCCTCTCTTGACCTATATAAGCAGGCTCTATGATGGTGAGAAGAGAGGGAAGAATGGCTAGTATGAAACCTATGATCTCATAGGAAATACACAGTCAGCTGAAGGAGAGTGATCAGTGAAGCTGTTATCATCCAGGTCGTGGATCTTTCAATAAAGGGTTAGACGAAGGGGACTTGACGAAGCTGTCGCATTCGCATCTACGATTGTAAGTATTGTTGTTGTTATTCTCTTTAATATAACACACTTGGCCTGTTTCTTTCTAGTTTGTGTCTAATCTTACATGAACTTATCATTAATAGATAGATCTGTTTTCAAGCTAATATCAATAGAGTAGGAAGTGGTCATACTTTGTTTGCCTACAAGATTCATCAAGGAGCGAAAGTTTGGAGCTCGACCCGAAGCGTGCAGGGACAAACGTCGATAAAAAGGTACCTCTCTTCTCCTTCATAATCATGTATTAGTTTGTATATATTTGAAAGGAAGTCAGTGTCCACGTTAATCACTTTATGTCTTAGAGTAGGGTCTAGCTCTTTGAGGCGATCTACCTGTCCGCAGGGAAATTTTCCTACAACAGAAACTGGCGACTCCACTGGGGAGGTTGAATTGAAACTTTTGGTTTTGATTTTTCCTCATAAGACCTTGTCTTACTCTTTGATTGATTTCATACCTTGTTCACCCCTTCATATCTGATTGCATTTGCTGATTGACTGTCGAAATTTGACTGAATTCTAAGGTTTTTTGGACATTTTTGTGAGTTTTTTGGGCACCAATGCTCCCCTGCCTTATTATCAGGGCACCAGCACTCCCTTAGAGTGTTGGATAGATATTTATAATGCCTCGGTGTCCCTTACACTAGAGCGCCAGCCCCTGTTTTCACAAAATCCCTTCAAAAAATTGCATTTTTTAGGTTAAAAACCCTGTTTCTTCACTTGCTGAGCTACTTTAAGATTCAATGCTTCTTCCCTTGACCTATGAAATCCTTCATCTTGAGAATTAAACACCTTATTGTTCATATTTTATGCCCTTTTTCCTTATTTTTGAGTTTTTGCTGTTGAGAGCTTGAAATCGATCCCCTGCTTTCTTCTCTCCTATCCGACTGAGCGGGAACTCTAGTGAAGGACATTTGAAGTCTATAACTCTTCTCATTTGGTTCTTTGAGGTCATCTGATCCAATCTCTTTCTCCTTCCTTTTACATTTTTGATTTTCTTTCTCTTGTTTGATTGAAAAAGGGTGTGTTGTTTGTGTGAAATATGCATGTTCTTATCTGAATCTCCTTGATCTGAAAGGGTAGTTGGCAGGAGAAATTTTGCATTGAATTGATTATCATTCGCATGAAAATGACAAGAATACATCTTAATGATTAGTTTGCATATTAGTTTGCATTTATGAAATGTTGTAGCATCATATTGGATTTGATTGAGAACAAAATTGATTGAGGGCATTCCTTATCAAGTGTTTGATA
>JZKD02S2131412.1:357289-368185 GCA_000966675.3 Picea glauca | reverse complement strand
GTTGTAGCATCATATTGGATTTGATTGAGAACAAAATTGATTGAGGGCATTCCTTATCAAGTGTTTGATAGTGAAAACGACTCTTCCTATTTCCCTTAAATAGGTATTCATTGAAGAGAAATGATTGCTTATCATATTTCATGTATATTTTTTGGAATTGAGTCATCATTCAATTAGTTTCACTTTCGTACACCCTCTGAGTAAACAATAGCCATTAAAATCAACGCTTAACTAAAATTTATCAGACTTTTTACATCTTTGTTAGCAAACCTACATTAGTTTAAGGTGTAGGGCTTTGGAATAGGTTGAAAGGATAACTTTCCAAAGCTATCAAACAAACTTAGTATCTTGCAGTAGGGAGAGTAAAATCCAATTGTCGTATTAGTTTGCCTGGGATCCCCCTCTCACACAGGGGTTACGCACAAGGTCACATTCGGGTGAGTTACAGAGATTATCCCTCCATGGTTCAACTGTTTGTAGTGGTCCAATCGTATATTGGGGGTCACTAGAAGGTATACCCACAATGTTGAGTGGAAGCCTTTCAAGTTGATTTTGGACTTGTTATCTTGCCCATACGTTCTGATTGGACTGTCGACTGTACCTGCCCAGGGACTGACTATGAGTTGGTGACCTTAGTAGCCATAATATTTAGGGTCTCACACAAGGTGACGGTGAAGGGAAGTCTCACTGTACCTGGAACAGACGTTGGTCAAACGCACTCGGGCTCCTTGGAGGGTAAATCCACAATTACTACGTGGAAGCTTGCACCAAGGCGTAAGTCCGTTAAGTAGGTCGCCAACATAACGGATCCACCCGCTCTATCCCCGCCCCTTCCTATTTTTATCTCGTGACGTTGGATTTCATCACCAACTAGTGGTTTCATCATTGGAAGGTTAGTTTCTCAGATTCGTAGCATGTGTTGTTTGTTTTACTTAGTGGACCTTAGGTCAAGTTAGTGTTAATGGCATCGAATCCTGGGAGTACTAATGGAGGAACCCCTTCTCCTGGGGAGACTTATACCTTTCCTTCATTTGGAAACTTTGGTCCTCCATATGCTGCCACACTGAGTCTTCCAGGACTCACTATTGGATTACCAGTTTGGTTGTTCCCCACTCCGATGATCCCAAATCCTCCCAATGTTTCAGTTGCACCTAATACTTTATATGTCGGTACACCACCCACACATCAACCTCACATTGACTTTTCACCTTCTTCACCCATTAAGTCTCCTTCCATTTCTCCTTCTTCGCCTAGTGAAAGCTCTAAAGCAAGTAGCCAGGTTGATTAGAAGAAGAAGAAATGGAAAGAGAAGAAGAAGAAGAGCCCGAAAAAGACCAAGGCCCCAACAACATCAGATGTTGGCTCTAAGAAACCAGTTACTGGTAATAGTACTGGGAGTGTTGATGAGGTCAACAAGATTAACAAGAAGAATGCAAAACCCAAATTCCCTTGGAGCCTTTGTAAGGGTGACCACTTTCTGAGGGATTGTCCTGGTCTTACCCAGGTCTTAGAAATGTGGTCCTCCACATCATCAGCCTCTGTCGGTCATGTCGATGATACCCCATCAACTAGTGATGTTCAGGTTGGTAAGAAGAAGAAAACTGTCAAGTTCCCTTGCATGTTATGTAAAGGTAATCATTACTCTCACCTTTTTCCTCGCATGGAGGAGGCTTCTTCTCTTTTGGAAAAACTTCAACTTCCAAAAGGTTATCGTAAGCTTTCCTCCGACCCATCATTGGTTGATGGACTGGTCAATCTGTTTCCATCCCCAGTCAGTCCGGTTGATCAGGTGGTCCATCTAGTTTCTTCCACGAATGGACCACGAACCCAAGAGGTCGATCTAGTTTCGCCATTAGTCGATCCCATTCCTCCGTTGAGGAATGTCAAAGTGACTGATCCAGTCCCTTCCTCGGTCAGTCCCACTCTTCCTCTGAAGAGTGCCAAAGTGGTCGATCCAGTTTCTCCATCGATCAATCCCATTCCTCCATTGAGGAATGTCAAAGTGACTGATCTAGTCCCTTCCTTGGTCAGTCCCACTCTTCCTCTGAAGAGTGCCAAAATGGTCGATCCAGTTTCTCCATCGGTCGATCCCATTCCTCCATTGAGGAATGTCAAATTGACTGATCTAGTCCCTTCCTTGGTCAGTCCCACTCTTCCTCTGAAGAGTGCCAAAGTAGTTGATCCAGTTTCGCCATCGGTCGATCCCATTCTTCCTCTGAAGAATGCCAAAGTGGTTGATCTAGTCCCTTCCTTGATCAGTCCCACTCTTACTATGAAGGGTTCCAAAGTGGTCTATCCAAGTCCACCATTGGTTGATCCGATCCAATCATCGGTCGATCCTACTCTCCTTCTAGAGAGTAAACTCGATACTGCCCATGTTTTTCTCGTTAATACAAACTCTACCGTGCCGGGGGGCATTCCTCCTTCTCCTGCGAAACCCCCTGCAAGTAATGAGGCTATCCTTTTTTATTGGGGTGTGCTAACTAGACATTGTCTTCCCTCCCACATTCCTTTCTAGATTACAGTACAAGTTTGTGGTCGGGACATTCCTCAAACATTGATAGATGAAGGTGTGTCCATTAGTATTTTGTCTTCTGTTGCTTGGTACGCTTTGGGTTATCCACAGCTTGCATCGATTACACAGAATCTGTTAGCTTTTAATAGAAGAACTAGTCAACCTTTAGGGATCCTTCCTCAGTTTCCTGTAACTTTGGGAGGGAAAATTGTCTTTATCGATGTCATGGTAGTCCAAGACCCCTTGGATTTTGCTTTACTCCTTGGGCGGGATTATGTCTATGTTATGAAAGCTCTTGTATCCACCCTTTTCCGTGTGATATCTTTCCCTGACGATGGAAGAATTGTGACTATTGATCAACTTTCATTCATTGGCCCCGACTAGGTTACCTCCCTAAGTGGTTCTTATATGCAAACAATATCACCCCCAACGCATGTCAATTATGTGGCGTTGTCGCCCATGACTTCAACTTCCGACGATTTGGATCCAATAGTTGACATGGTGATCTCTTTGGTAGGGTTATTGGAGCCTGATCTCCTTACCCCTATCACGAACCTCGACATGTGTTCCTCCTCGAGTGATTATCTTCCATCCAGTGAAGATCTCTTGGCAACCATGACCGAGTCTTGTCCCTTGACATGGTATCCTTCCAGAGCATTATCCTCTTGGAATCCATGATCAAGAAGCAACCACGAGCATAGTTTCTCTTCTTTGTGGCAAGCTCGTTAAAAAATGAAACGGAGGCCCTGAGCATAGTTCTTTTCCTATGTCAAGCTCGTTAAAAAATGAAACAATCATCTCTCTTAAACCTTCTTTTCATCCACCCTTATCCTTTTTCTACATCTAGCACATAAATTGATGACAACCTCAAAGTCGGTGAATGAATTGAAGCTTGGGGGGCATGTGTCCAACCTTTGATGATCGTTCTGGATCTAAGCCACCAGCTTTCAAGCTAGGGGCATACCGAGCTTAGTCTTTGTTCTTTCTCATGCTCATAAATACATGAGAATGCATCCGAGTAGACTTTTATCTCTTTTTCGGACCCGCATGGACACACAAAAAAGGAACCCCCTGGAGTCATGTTTAAACTCTTTCCAGACTCTCTAAATATGAAAAGATCATCGAGTGACCTTGCTTCCTTTCACACTCGTTAAAAGGTTCGAAAGGGCATCTTTCGAGCGATATTTTATCTCTTTTTCGGTCTCGTCAGAATTTTGTACGAAAAAGGAACTGAGAGAGTTCTCTTTTAAGTGTTTTTCCAGACTCTATAATCTTGAAAAACCTTCGATTTTTCTGTCTTTGGACTCGTTAAAGCACACATCGATAGGCCCATATGGGATCGAACCCTTACTTCTTCCGGTTCGTTAAACAAAGGAAGACGAACTTACCGAAGGTGAGTTATATCAAGCATGTGTTATCCTCCTCGAGCTCATTAAATCAAAAAGAGGTACTCATCTATCTGGATGGGGGAAAAATTGAAAGAAGCAAGCCAAGAAATCTCTTGAGAACATTATCAAGCAATTCTTAGAGTCACCCTTGAACACGACACTTTGTCATATGTACGCATTATAACCCACTAAACCTCTGCACTGAGCCAATTCTTTGAGTTTCTTTCACTCCGTTGGGTCACCCGATGCAAGTCACAGCATCCACTGCATCATCAAGTTTTGGTCCATGTCATGTTTTTGCTGTTGTGCCTCAGTGTTCAAAAGAAGTATCCGCCTCTGGAGTCAACCATCCCAAATATTTTTCCTCACATCCTATGTCAGTCCATGTCCTTTTGATCCACCAATTACATCTCTATGTCTGTTTCGTGTCATTGATGGGGGATACATCAAGGCCCTCCTTCGATGAGCCTATTCCTGTCGACCTCAGCACATTATCCGGGAATTAGGCTTAGAAACCAGTTAGTACTTTGGGACCTGCATGCCTCAATGGCATGCCTCCTCATATTAGACAATAGGTTTACATCTTTGACCTCTAATCGGATGATTCCACGGATGTTCGACTCCAACTCATCCATTCACATTCATTGGAATGTACTAGGGTACCTTGGGAATCATTGAGATTAATGGTGATTTCCCTCGTACTTGTTAACGATTCACACCATTGACCGGTAATCAAGTGGCTTCTGACATGTTCGACATTAGGACATCTATTCACATGGTTAGAATTGTACCACATTGGGATTGGTAAGAAGACCCTAGGTTGAGTGATCACTTTAATATATACTTTGCCCAGGTTGAGAAGGAGTTTCTCTTGAACGAATGATGCATACACTATTGCATAGATCCACTTTGTATTGGTCGTGGCTATGCCTTGTCACCTCATAGATCCACTGTGTATTCTTCGTGGCTACGATCAGTCCAGGTCATCAGAGTATAGATCCACATTGTATCCCCAGTGGCTATACCTTTTTATCAATACGATTATGGATCTGCAATGTCTTTTATGGCGGCCATATCTTGCAAGTCTTGATCACCCAAGCATAGGTATGCCTGCCTTGGGTTTTGAAATATGTCATGATATTTGTTGGATGTTTGTGTGCAGCTTCCGTTAGGTTCTCCGAGTCTATACCCTTGCTTGAAAGTCTACAAAGTATTTCAGTTATCAGTTCGCATCTTCTAACTTCATACTTTGGGGGGCAATCTGTTACACCTCAATATTGCTCAGTTCAATAAGTGTCGTAAGTGTCGCATGATCCTCTCAACTGTCGCAAGTGTTGCATGTCATTCACAAGTGTCGCAAACATCAAACAAAGCATATTGCCATGATGATGACACCAATAAGACATCTAGAATAGCTTAGACACTTGATTTGGAGGAAGAATAATGATTAACTGAAGTCAAGGAACTCTTATCACCTAAAAGGAGCTCTTAAACAAAGGTTTTGAAGGTGAGCGCTCCTTTGTATCTACCTTAGGAGCACTGGCGCTCCCCTATAAGGTATTAGGGAGCGTTATAACACTCACCTGCCCCTCTGAAGGAGCGCCATCCATCCTTGGAGAGTTGGTGCTCCCCTCAAGCTTCCTAGGGAGCACTATAGCACCCTGATGTCCATTTTGAGGGAGCGCTATCTAATATAGGCAGTGGTTGGCCCGTTGAGGAGAATAAGGGAAGGATATTTCAAGTTTGGAAGGCAGTTGCATTTGAATTCTTGGTTCAATCAGAAGATCCTTGATCTAAGGAAGGAATTCCTCAACTTACCCTAAAGATACCTCAAGAGGTTAAGCCTCTCTTGACCTATATAAGCAGGCTCTATGATGGTGAGAAAAGAGGGAAGAATGGCTAGTATGAAACCTATGATCTCATAGGAAACACACAGTCAACTGAAGGAGAGTGATCAGTGAAGCTGTTATCATCCAGGTCGTGGATGTTTCGAGCAAGGGTTAGACGAAGGGGACTTGATGAAGTTGTCGCATTCACATCTACTATTGTAAGTATTGTTGTCGTTATTCTCATTAATATAACACGCTTGGCCTGTTTCTTTCTAGTTTGTGTCTGATCTTACATGAACTTATCGTTGATAGATAGATATGTTTTCAAGCTAATATCAATAGAGAAGGAAGTGATCATACTTTGTTTATCTACAGGATTCATCGAGGAGCGAAAGTTTGGAGTTCAACTCGGAGCGTGTAGGGACAAACATCGATAAAAAGGTACCTCTCTTCTCCTTCCTCCTCATGTATTAGTTTGTATAGATTTGAAAGGAAGTCAATGTACACGTTAAGCACTTTCTATCTTAGAGTAGGGTCTAGCTCTTTGAGGCGATCTACCTGTCTGCAGGGAGATTTTCCTACAACACACATTCTCTTTGATCAAGGATCAAGGAGGATTGGAAAGAATTAGGAACAAATTCAACATTGTCTCTTTTGATAACACTCATACTCCCTTGATGTAAGCAAAATATAACTCTTGCAATATTTTTCCATCGTCCATGTGTATTCCGTCAACAACCAAGAGTAGATTTACAACATGGTGCGAAGTCAACTAAGAAGAGAATTCATGTGATTGAGGATCCTCCTTCAACTTCATACAAGTGTGAATCTGGTCGAGTGTTGGGCCTTTTGAACCCACTGAAGCTAGGTCCATTCCCACATATATGCTCAATGGAGAGAAAAAAACATTTTTTCCAATAGTTGCTTGGAAAATTTTAGTGTGAATTTTGTTGTCCATGAATTGAACCCTAAATATCCATAGACTAAATAAAGCAAGAGATGAAGAAAAAATGTAATATTTCCTATCACAATACTATAATGGGTACAACAAATGAAATACAAAGCATAATACCTATAATTTTTCCAAACATTGTAATTTTTAGTGGCCTTCACTCAACTCCCAAAGAAGGTTTGTTGCAATGATTTCAACATCATCGACATCAATGGTGATAAAAAATTTACTTATGAGATGACTGGGAAATGAAAAAGGGAAAACTTTAAGTGATGTTCTATGAGTGTGAAGGACGTTGGATAAGAGATTTTTCTTCCATTTAGATTTGAGGGCTTCTCAAATTATATGTTTTGTAAATAACTTTGTGGGTTTTAAGGCTTTTCTAGTACCCAAAATCAAGTCATTTTGGTTTATCTCATAGCATTTCCCTCACTCAAACAAGAAAAATATTATCATATTTTTAGATTATTAATTAAATTAATTAAAAATTAGTTATTTTTAGTTATTGTTCAATTATTTTCCTCGCAATACCTGTAATAGAAATTTAATTCATACATTCATTTCAAAATTATTATTATCTAAAAATAGTTAAATATTAATTTGAAATTTTAACTGGTTAAAACAAATATAGACCATAAAAATAAATTGTTTTTTAATATAAGAAACAAAAATTTATAAATTAAATAAAAATACTAATTTATCCTCTCTATAATTATAAAATGAATAATATAAATTACCATAGAGGAGAAACGAGAAACAAATCGTCGAACAAATATGCTACGGGAGAATCAATACCTTTGTAAATTGATAAAGTAAATCCTAAAGTAATCGCTAGCACGTGACTCTTTCTGCAAAACCCTTCAATTACCCTCATGGCCTCTTCTCCTAGAGGGGGCATTGGTTCCCCTCCCCAGGATATTGTTACATTCTATTCCTTAGTCACCTCTCTCTCTAAATCCACCAAATAAGCCCCTTATTGCTTTGTTAAAAATTCAAAATAAATCTCATCCGTCCCCATCCAAGACAATTCCAGGTTGCTTATTCTGAAGTTTCACAAAAATGGCCTCATAGGTCAATTTACAAGAATATATCCCTCCCCTCATGCCATGGCTCTTTGGGTGGACAGAACTTGAAACTGTATTTGAAAGGTAATCCCTCCCACTCCTTTTGCGGAAAAGGTTTTGTTTCTTTCTTGTTCAAAGAAAAATCTAATCAGGATCATATATTTAGAAGTGATCCATACTTTATGGGTACCAGAGGTATGTATTTAAATCGTTGGAGTCCTGATTTTTTCCTTGAGAATGATATTCCCTCTTTTTTCCCTATTTGACTTAACCGACCTTTCCTCCCCCTCAAATGTTGAAATGACGAAACAATTTGAAACATCGGGAACTCCCTTGGTAAATACATTGAGAGAGTTGAACCCATGGATGGAATGCAAGCATGTGTTTGTATATGTGCCAAGGTAGATATAGAAAAAGGTCTCCCATAAGCCATAAATATCACACTATATAATTGGTCTTATCTTCAACCAATAGACTATGAGAAACTTCCATATAAGTGCAAGGCATGACATGATCATCCCAAAAGATTCAACTGATCATCCCACACAGAAAGCAAATGAGCAATGGAAATAACCTAGAAATAAAAGACACCTCTCTAAACAAGGTGTTTATCTGGAAAAGGCCCGGAACCTAGTAGGATATCCCTCCAATACAAGTTCTCACATTGTCCCTTCATCCTCCTCCCAAAGAAAAGGCCCAAATCTAGTGGCATCCAAAAATCAATATGAATTTCTCTCAGACTTGGAAGAAGACTCTGAGGAAATTCCCCAAATAGACCCTCTAGTCCACCCAACAAAGGAAGTAATCCAAAATATTTAAACCTCCCATGAATACCCCCCTCCTGCTGATCATTTGGTGGAGCAGGAAGAAGGAAATATTTCTTAAATCCAAAAGAAGAAATAGATCATGACTCTTCCCAACCCCCCCCCCCTGCCAAAAAGGTCAGGTAGAAATCAAGCCAGCAATGAAGAGAAGCAATAACAAGAGAGAAAATGGATTTAGGAAAATAGGGTACCTTAGATGGCCATGTTTTAAAGGAACCTCAAGATTCAAGAAATCAAGGTGGATCCAACCCCCTAGAGGGGGAATCCTCAAATCATCCAATAAATGATAAAGATAATTTCCCAAAACTGTAGAGGGATTGGGAGTAGAAATAAGTTGATGTTTATTAGAGATTTTGTCAAAGAAGAAAACCCGCATGTCCTTCTACTCTAGGAAACAAATATGAAGGAAAATAAAGTCCTTCAGGAAAGAATACACATATGGCATTCTTGCAAAGGCTTGGTGGTGAATTTGATATGTACCTTAGGCAGTCTCTACATGCTCTGGGACCCTCTAGTTTTCAAGATGGAAAGCTGGAAAAGCTCGATTCATTGGTTACAAAAAAATTCAGCTCGTCTCCCTTCTGGTAATTCCTTTTCTATAATTAATATATACATGCCCTTTGTTTCTAAAGAAAAAATAGCTTGATGGAATTCCCTTCTTAACCTTCATTACAGAAACAACCCTCTCAATCATATCATAGATGGAGACTTCAACACAACACTGCACTAAAATGAAAAGAAAGGGGGTAATATTGTTCTTGACCCATTTCATGAACACATGGAGGACCTCATGCCCTTCCTGTATTTAGTCGACATCAAACCCATTAAAGGTCGCTTCACCTAGTGCAATAAAAGACTCCACTCGAGCCACATTGTCACCCATCTAAACCATTTCCTCATCAATGGCTCTTTGCTGGAAGAATATGCCATCCCCTCCTCCTGCATCCTCTCATGGAATATATCTAATCATCACCCCATCTCCCTCTCTTTGTTAGACCACAAAATTCTTGGTCACATTCCTTTCCGCTTCAATCCCTTGTGGATTCAAGAACCCTCTTTCTATGAATTGATTTCTACCTCCTGGAATAATTGGGTCCTAGTTTTCCTATCCACATATGGGAACAAAAATTAAAGAGGAAAAAATAGACCCTCAAAAAGTGGGCAAGAGTTAAAGAGAGGAACACCAATAATGCATTTAGAGTCATGATAGAAAAAATGGAAGCAATGTGGGGAAAGTTAGAAACTAAGCATGTAACCTGGGCCCTCCTTGCGGAGGAACAACATCTTTCTTGATTACCAAAAAGAATTGAGATAACAAGAAGATAAATGGTGCCTTAAATAAAAAATCCGTTGCTACAGAAATGAGACAAAAACACAAAAAAATTCCACTGCCAAGAGAAGGCCAGGCTCTGGAAAAAGAAAATTAAAGAGATAGCAAATGTAGATGGGACCACCATTTCAGGATATGACCAAGTAAATATTGCAGCACAAAGACATTTTCAGAAGCTATATTCAGAAGAAGGAGAGGTAGATATCATTGCACAGGAGAGGTCGTTGGACAACATTCCCCCACTCATCATCTCAACGGAAAATTAAGTGTTAAATCAACCAGTGACAGAGATGGAAGTTTTTGGGGTCATCCAACTAATGAATCTTGATAAGGCGTAGGGCCCAAATGGCTTTTCAGCCCACTTTTACCAAAAATGTTGGCATATAATCAAATAATATCTCCTTAGTATGGTTCAATATGTCCAACATTTGAACAAACTAGGGGTAAGCACAAATCCCACATTCTTCGCTCTAATCCCCAAAGAAGCCAACCCATCATCCTTCATGAGATTTCATCCCATTTAATTGGGAAATGTGTCCTATAAAATAATTTCCAACCAAATTAAGCCCATTTTCCCTAAATTAATCTCCCCAAATCATGGGGTTTTCTTGAGAAAAGGAAGATAGTTGACAACATCCTTTTTTTCCAAGAAGTGATTCACCCCAGGATGTAGTGGGGAAAAAAGGGAATGGTTATCAAAATTGACATGGAAAATTCATTTGACAGAGTAAGAAAATGCTTCCTCTTTGTTTTCTTATCAAGATTTGGGTTCAGGGCAGAGCTCCTCTCCTGGGTTTTGGCCTACATTAGTGACCCCTGGATTACACCTTTGATCAATGGAAGACCCACAACCTTTTTCAAAATTTATCGTGGGCTCCAAGAAGGTTGTCATCTCCTCTCCTATACATTCTGATCATCAAATCCCTCAGTCACCAACTAGAACAGGAAAGGGTCCTCAAATCCATCCCAAAGATAAACATAGCACAGGGAGCCC
>JZKD02S2131412.1:301779-348092 GCA_000966675.3 Picea glauca | reverse complement strand
CATCGACATCCAATGGTGGCAAGGATCTACATGTATTAGTCACAATGCCTTTTATTGAGGTAAGAAAAAATTCCACTTGTTAATGTTTATTTGAAGGATTTCTTTGGATTAGGGAATGAAGGTGGAGGAAAGCATCAATGGAGGTCTATTTCAATTTTGGTTTTGATTTGAGTAGTCAACAATAAGGATAAGAAAATAATGGAAAATAATTACTTCCCCTCACCCTCCTTCCAATCCAATTAGTTTTAGTTTAGTTGTTGTGAACATCAATGTGGGGTTATTTTGTAATTTCTTGGTTTGTTGTAGATGGGAAAAATAGGAGGTGGAATAGAATTGGCTTCACAAGATGCTTTCTTAAATATTCTTAAAGTGAAAGGAGTGAATGTGGAATCCCCTATGGCATATGCTTAGAGGTTGGCAGGAATTGGGGAAGGAGAAGTATTATTTAGAGAACTGTCTCTCCTATTTTCTTTGGTTACATGCTAACTAGCGAAGATCCATATGAATTTCAAGAAAAGAAGCCAAACCAACAAACACCACCTAATCAATGACCTTATTTATCATAGTTGGGGTCCACGCACCCCAACCCAACAAATTCATGGGAAATATATTTCATTTAATGATTATTCATTTCATTTTGAGGTGGTTTGTCTGTCAAAGAAATGAAGGACAATGATACTGAAAATTACTTTAATAATTGTTATATACAATGCATTGGTTACATAACTTTCCATGAATAATATATCCTAGGAAAGATGTTAAACTGTAATTAAGGGTAGTATTCAGTCTCATGTATAGGACTAAGTCTAGATGCTACTAGAAAGCACTTTCCCCCATTGGAGGTAGCTACAATCCTAACCTCAAGGGCCACTTGCTTTATTGTGGATACTATCTAGGATGAAACCATGTTTGATCTTGGAGTAAGACATAAAAGTGCTTATGATTGGCTAAAAGTTCATTTTCTTCGGATGTAAGGAAACATGTTAATGGCCCAAAACCAAGAGGCCTCTATCTGGAGTGGAAGTACGCCCCCTAATGAACCACCAGTGGGTCATTTTAGGTCGCATGATTTTCCTTGAATATCGATGACAAGTCAACCCACATTTAGGCATAGTAGCCAATGATACTTTTCCCCACTATGAGTTTAAAATTGAGTTATGATACATTTTTCCATATTCGAAAAAATAATTACATGAATAATAGACCCAAACAATCAAGGAAATGATATAACATTGTAAAATGAATTTCAAAGAAATCCATATAAAGGAAATGAATTATCGCTTAGACATTATATTAGAATATGGACATCATGTTAGGTCAATAACAATACGTACTAAGTATAGATAGGCCACACAATTAAGTCTACAACTATGATATAAGGGAAGATCCACATATTAATCCACTACCATACTAATATGCTATGCCTTATAGATTATTATTAGTTATCATAAATTAATATTTACTCCACTATATTTTACAATAATACTCATTTAATAGGAATGTATCTATTTGGAAACACAATTTTTATATCCCTATATACCTAAGGCATATATATTATTTTAGTATAGTTAAGCTATTAACAACTCATCTTAAATCAATACTTAAAAATCAAGTACCTCTTTTATTTCTTTCCTACAATGGTGATATTTATTTAATACCATAACATCAACTATATTTATTCAATATAGTAACATCAACTATAATACATAACCATGGATTTTCAAACTATCCTAGTGGTGCCAATCCTCATCTTCCTGCATCATTCATAAGAGGATCTCTACAAGCTCTTAATAATGCAGGATTTTCAAACTATCCTAGTGGCACCAATCCTCCTGCATCATTTAGAAGAGGATCTCTACAAGATCTTAATAATGCAATCACATGGGATACATATGACACAGTGCTACTTAGTTCATTAATTAATTTGTCATTTCCTTCAAATTAGACCATTTATTTAGGATCATACGAAGAGGAGGGGAAACAATACTAGGCTATAAGTGGAACACGTCACACTATTTATTTTTTAATTAATCATAAAATAGCAATGATTTTGGATCTCCATGTTGCTCAAGGTTTTCAAAATGGAGATGCACATAGCAACATGAAAGACAGACATATTGAATAATTGTTTCAAAATAAAAACATCCATAAAAGTATATTAATAATCAAATAAAAATAGTATATGCAATTTTTTTTGTTAGCTAAATATCCTTGACTTGTGGGATTGGCTTGTGGCTGAGATGTTACGACTTAGGGGCATCTAAGCCGTCAAAATCACCTGGGTATCACAACCAACCTAGACCGCACCAACCCTTAACATGGTTGGATTTGAGGTGCCCCCAAGGTTTCAAATCGATAACTTCACTTACAGAGTGTCTGAAGAACACACTCCCTCACTAACTGCTTTACACCATGAAAATGTATATACAAACTTAATGTTTAATAATTAATGAATTAATTTATATTGTAGTGTTAATCTATACCAATAATTAAACTCTCTTGGAAATCAAGTTTGTGAATGAGTCATATGCATCCAATAACCCAAGTGTACTTGGTGTACCTTGGGAAACCCTCAAAACATATTATAAAAGATGTTATGACATTATTCGAAAGTATTATCAATTCACAGAATGACAAAGAGTTATTAATTTAACATCAACAACATGTTATCCTGCACCGTAATTGATATGCATTACGACAATCTCAATGTTGATTCCACTTTCAATTGTATGATGGTCCAACAAAATATCGACCATGTCAATAATGTAAACGACCATGTCAATAATGTAAACGATGATTCCACTTTCAATTGTATGACGGTCCTCCAAAATATTGGCCATGTCAATAACGTAAGAGCTAAATACTTGTGCTTTATTCACTTTAGTAATTTGAGATGAAGTGAAGATATGCCTACTTTAATATGGTATTAGTGTCAATTGAACTTATTATTATAATATGACATTTATATAAAAAAGAATTATTTACTCCAAATGTAAGATATATTATTGAAGTGTACTTTAAATGTAAGATATATTATTGAAGTAAAGCAAGACCAAAGTTTCATCTTCATTATTCAATCATAGAAACGATATATTATTGAAGTATACTTCAAATGTATGATATATTATTGAAGTAGAGCAAGACCAAGGTTTCATGTTCATTATTCAAGCATAGAAACGAAAATATTGTAAGATTCATTGAGGTTTTAGAACTCTCCAATTAACCAATTAGATAGAATCATAAGGTTTTGATGAGTATGTATGATATTCTAATAGTTTGAGGCACACTTGCAAAAGAAACTTGTGTTCATTGTTCATGATTAGTTATGTTCCTTGACATCTAATGTTTTCCTTCATTTTCAATGTAAATGAATCATTTGGACATTGCAAGGTCTTTCAAGACTTTTCTCGGATAATATACAACTTCAACATGATAGAGTTCCTTGCATAATATGTTTTTTTGTTACATGAACATGATAGAGTTCCTTGCATAATATGTTTTTTCGTTACATGATTTGCATTCTTTCATATTGTGTTTTAAATTATAATTATATATAAATTTATGTAAAAAATTATTATATATTTACATTATAGAGGGCACCATAAAAGTGTGACCTGTATGCTTTGGGGTGATGGTATTGAAAATGATAAAATAAGACAAACCATCTTTTGAACTACTTAACTTGTGGAACACTACATATACATGGTTGTTTCACAAAACACACTTCTCTAAGGTAAGGAAATTTTCATGGAATAAGTGAAGATGATGAGATTTTGTTCAATAATTTAAATCCTTTAACTATGATTTGGATGTGTCAACTATCATTCACAAACGATAGTCTCTAACACTTTTGACAAATTAAAAAGTCGAATGGTGATAGAATTACAATTGAGAAAGCCAATTTGGTTCATTGGTCCTTTTCTTCTTTTGGCATTCCTATATGAAAAAGGTATTAGGAACAAAACATTATGGCCTAGAATGTGGCTCAAATCTAACTTTATTAGATAGCTAAACTCCAAGCCCCCACAAGAAAATTAATTGTTCATGTCTTGAATATTCTAAAAAAAATGTGTGGATAGATTGATTATAATTAGAAATCATAAAGGGAATACTCAGAAGGTTTGGTGCTTCAATGGTCATCTCCACTAGTAGGATTTTCCTCATCCTCCTATAGATGAATTTTGTATGCACTATGGATGGAAGTCTAATCTTGAGAGCTTGTCACTAGGATTCAATGAGTCATTACTGGATAAAATTTTAGGCCATGTAGGATATTATCATCGATTCATAGAAAATGTCAAAAACATTTCATCGTCATTATTCACATTACTTTTGAAAGATGCAGAGTTTTGTTGGACTATTTTTTGTCAGATTGCTTTTGAAACATTGAAAGAAAAGTTATGTGAAGGACCAAAATTAAGATGGTCAAACTGGTCCTTGCAATTTCTGTAACATCCAGTTCTACTGATCACATTTCATACCATTGACTTATTCTTTGAGGATACTTGTGAGCAAGTGATCCGGTTAAAACATGGTACCTTATGATTATTTGTTTTGGTTTATGATTTTATGCTATGTTTGAATATTGAAATTTGATATCTTAATTAATATTGATGTATAAGATTGACATGTATTATGATGAGGTTTCCTGAGTGTGCAGGAAGCGTGATATGATGAGGATTTTGATGGCATTGATAGATTTTCTTGGACTCCGGATTGAGTGAGGGAGTGGACTATTGACTTTGATTATGAGTACTTATTTTTATTAATGCATGTATTATGATGATTTCAGTTATAGATTTCATGTATAAGAGTTATTAATATTATCCTTGTCAGTGGATGCAAGCATGGTGATGCTTGCTAATCCGACTCACATATGGAGTAAAGGGGTCAGACACATATATCAGATAGATGATGGAGAGGTGTGGCAACATCCCTATCACATACTACTAGCACTCCCTCCATGACCTGAACTGAAGGTTAACAACTACCTTGTTCCTTAGAGGTTCACGACATCGTGAAAGAAGATTGAGACAGTCACTCACGAGGATTTCTAAGGGGCACACAATAAGTCAAATTCCTTATTCCTCGGTAAGCCCTTAGTCTGACACAAAGTCAACAAGTGGAGTATTGACTCCAAGTGTCAAACAACTTCTAAACTAAGTCAAATAGTGAGTGGCACCCTTGGAGCACATAGGTGCGTCTTGAAGGGCACGTCACATGAATAAATTAATGAGTTATTAAAAATCTAGAAGACCTTAGAGAACAAAACAATTATTTAGAACTAATAGAAAAAAAAGGGAATATGAATTTAGATAATTTTATTTTAATTTATGAAAGGGAACATCATAAAATCAAAGTCTAAAATGGTTATGCCTAAATGAATTTATATTAAATGAGCATAAGGAAAATATTAGACTAAACAAAACTATTATAGGGAGAATAAAATATTATTAAAAAGAATTTTTAATTAAAAGAAATTGTTTTCATGAGAGAATGGGTTGCCAACATAGAGTTAGAGTCCTAAGTCAATCTAGTCTCTAAATCATAACTAAGAGAAGAGTCATAATCAAACTCCAATTGTAAATTAGTTAGGAGACACAATTAAAGATAATTTGGGGAACTAAGGGACAATTAGGAGAAAATCTAGGAACTAATTGGGGAGTGCGAAGAAAAATTCAAATTATTTAAATTAAAAAGAAATAAAAACATGTGCAACTTGAGGGAAAAGTGACATGTGTACATGGTGAATAATATTTCAACTGATTAATACAAAATTACTAATTATGCATGAGGTGACAAGTGTCAAGGTGAAAATTCTTATAAAAAGAATGGAGGTAAGAGGAAAACACCCTATTGTTGGATGACTAAAATGCTGTCAAAATTCCATATGACTAGTTTTCTTGTGTGAGTTGGGATAAAAGTTTGTGCAAGGTGGAAGCCTCTCTTTGCGAGGGTAAGCTTGAGCTACTTGGAAATGAAATTCTCCGCGTGTGTCCCCTTTGCACCTTGGGGGGTTAAGGGGGAAAAAGAGCACCCCTAACGTTGGCTGGGAGGTACCGGTGAAGTCTTTGATTAGCAGTCAAAAGGAAAAAGGACACGCGCTAGTTTTTAGTTGAAGATCCACCTCAAGTACCAACAATATTCGGGTTATGTTATTTAAGATTGTTAATTATTTTATTGTATTTGAATATATATTGCCCTTCGAATAATTGTTTTAAGAATTATGGTCATTTGAATATGTACGAATAATTGTTGGATATCAAATTTTCTTCGAATATATATTGCGCTTCGAATAATTGTTTTAAGAATTATAGTCATTCGAATCTGTAAGAATAATTTCTAGATATTAAATTGTCTTCAATTATATATTTCGCTTCGAATAATTTTTTTAAGAATTATAGTCATTTGAATATGTAAAGAATAATTACTGGATGTTTTGTTGTCTTCAATTATATATTATGCTTCGAACATTTTTTTTAAGAACTATAGTTATTCGAATATGTGAAGGATAATTGTTGGTTATTTATTGTCTTTTAATATGTAAATCTTACTTTAGATTTGGCGGGGTAGTCGTGCAATATTCCCCGACCAGTAGTCACACTCAAGACGATACATAAGAGGAATCTTGGAAATGCGGGTCAAACCATGCCAAAAGTTGGAGAAGTGCTCCAAGTTTCCAAGATGCTCATTATTTTATTACAAAGTGGATATTGGTCACATCAACCCACTAAACCTGATTGGCACCACTGTCGGCCAATTAGACTTGAAGTATACTATGGAGGTTGGTATCGTCAACCCACGGAAACCGACTGACACCACTGTCGGCCAGTAAGACTTTATGAATCATTATTCTACCGGTTGGTCATGAAAATGTCGAAAGCGATCTGGATCCCAATGTTGAGTGTAGATCTTTCGGTACATTTCAATATCTCCATCATGATCTTCATCCTGTTGTAGGACATATCTTGTTCTGATGACCCAAGGATGCTTTTCTCTGATAAAAAGCATTTTATAGTCATTTTCCAAAATTTGTTCCAGATTGTATACAATGTTTGGAAAATGTTTGTGAGGAAATAAAAACATTCTGGTAGTGTCAATAATATCCGGATGAATAGCATTAGGATTCAAACCAAACTTTTTCCACCAATCTATAAGCCAGTTAGGTTTTGGAAATGATGAAAACTGATCAGAAAATTTAATCATACAATAGTAATATCTATATTTGTCAATCCATAAGCAAACATGATCCCACCTTGCTTTATACTGGAAATAATTTATTTGAAACATTTTCTAATGAGGATCTTGTTGTGGCAATGATTGTATATCTCTCATTCTGTTAATTTGGAAAAAGTTCCATGCCGGAGTTTGGTTCCATCTCTGTGTTGTTTGACAGAACCAGTTTCTGTTAGCAGTTCTGAGTTTGGTTAAGTCTCCCATTTCAACCAAATTTTGTTTGGATGCAATAGTAGATGCCTGGTGCATTTGTCCTATCACATGTTGAGGTGGAATGACATGAATGCTAGTATTTGTAGAGAAACCTGTTAATCCAAACTCTACGCCTTCAGACCATCTTAACTGCCATTTCGGTACCCAATTTTCACAATATACATCCCATGTTGTATGCTCATCTAGATATTCTGTGACAGGAGTATTTCTATAATCATCCCAAGTATTGATAATCACCATGCTTTTTGAACAATATGCAATTTGGGCATGTGATTTTGAGATAAAAGCTAAGGTCTTCCTTTTTGGCGGGTGGCCATTTATACTTGGTAAAGTGATAAAATATCCAGGATCACCACTGGGAGTTTGAGATGAGCCATGTGGCTCTACTGCAGATAGGAAAGGAGTTCCTAGAATGCAGTCGACTGGTAATTCAGATAATAAAAATTTCATTCCCAATGCATATTCATCAAACAATAAAATTCCTTTGGGAATTTCAAAATCCATTTATGTAGAAACATTCCCCAGACCTATAGCAGAATAACTGCTAGGAAACCAGTATTTGTGGGGAATTAAATCTTGATGCACTAAATTCATATATGATCCTGTATCCAATAGTGCATTCAAACAAAAGATTTCAGAATTTATTTCTAATTTTATCTTCACCTGATATTTCTGAAATCTAACGAGCAAGATTTTCATTGCTGCTAACCCTTGGAGTTGAGCTGCAATTTTTTACTTTTCGAAAGGTACATCCTCTAGAGGAGGTGGTCTGGAATCTAACTGATCCCTGATATCTCTGATTTCTTGCCTGGCCCAAGAGTCTACTTTGTAGCTGTCTTCAGACTCTTTTTCTAATTTCTTTAATTTTTCTTTCAAATCAGTAACTTCCTTTCTCAAAAGAATCATTTCTCTAGCTAGATCAGTTACTGATGTATGCTATAACTTTGCTTCCTTATTATATTTAATAAAAGTCTTTGTATTTCTATCAAAGGAAGCTTCTAAAAACAAAGGTTCTCTTTTTGAAGATTCAACATACCTTGACCTTTGTTCTATTTTGATTGATTTCAAAAATGTTTCGAGAAGGGAATTGTTCATATCTCCTTCTGGTAGGGCCTTAATCTAAACTAGCATCTATGCCTCTTGATCTCTAATACTGCTAAACATGCAGATTTTTATCTTTTCTCTAAGATTGATTTTTGGCTCAGATTCAGACCCAGAGATACTAGAACTGTCTTCATAAGGCAGAAGTTAGGATTTTTACATTTGCAATTTTGATTCATCAAAACTTCTTCTTCTGAGCTATATTCAAACTCAGAGGTACTAGTGGATTCTGAACAACAACCTTGTTGTAACAGATGCACTTCTTCTCTCTTTGGAAAGGGATTGTGCAGGCATTGGTTTGTTTCATGATTATTTGATCCGCATCTGTTGCAATGTGTTCTCAGAGCTAATTGTTTATTAGCCTGAGCTTCTTTAGCCTTTTGTTCAGAATATTTTCCTTTTGACATTCTTGATGCTTTATTTTCTGGACAATTATGTGCAATGTGTTCAGTTTTGCCACAGATCCAACACTGGACTTGCTGCTTGGCCTGATGGGCATGGGATTTCAGTTTGATATCTTTAGGATCATAATAGTGTGTCTTGGGTTTGTACTTGTATCTTTTCTTTTCTTTGAACTCTTTTTGCTTTTTTCTTTTCTTTCTTACAGGGTCTGAAATATATAGACCATACTTCTCACATATAGATTTTCTATCATGTAAGTGAGATAACTTATTTACAGAATTGTGAACTTTCATATTTACACACAACCCTGCCAAAGCTTTGGTAATGAGAGAATATATTTCTCCCCATGTATACATCTCATATGGAAGTTTAAAAACTTCCTGCATTTTTAGGTACTCTACAAATTTACTGGGTATAGCAGCCAAGTAAACTTGTTTCCATAAAAGATTTTGACTATCTTGCACCTCAAAGATTCTCTGAGTCCAATCCTTATGAAATTCTTCATATTCTGACATCTTTCTACATTTTATGTTCATAAGGATTAGCTCATGTTTGTCTGCTAATTCAGATTCAGTTCCACACCAATGTTCAAGGATTGTTGTGGTAAGGGATCCTATCATATTATTATGGGGAGTTCCATCAATATGATATACCACATCTCCTTGTTCATCTCTTAGAATTTCTTCCTCCATTTTAGCAATCATTATTGGAGATGAGATAACTTCCCACCATTTGCTCAGTGTTCCAGTAAAACATTGAATTATGGATTTACAGGCTTCAACTTCTGTTTTACCTTTCATACACATGACTTTGTATGAAACATACATTTTATCAATCATCTTCCTGATATGTCCCACTGACAGACTGTCAATGTTCCATTCGGGGAACCAATCTTCTACAAATGTTTGGGTTTCAGGTAATCTTCCTTTTCCCAAAAGATCTGGTGCTAGTGGTCTTAAAATATTTTTCAGAATTATGCTGACTATTCCTATTCATTAAATTGAAAATGACTACCTTTCACTCGAATTCTTAAGTGGTCTTCTCTGTGTTAATGATATCACCATACGATGAATCGATCGTAACCCTTCACCAACAATTTGGACGCTCGATTAAAAATAAAGGGTTTACATTGCAAACCTTCAAGATTTAAAATTGTATCAGTTTAAGACTTTGACATCTACCTTTGTGGATCTTTAATCCGTGCTCCTGCCTTTTTTTCTTGACAGAGAGATAATCCGTGCTATATTCTTATAATATGATTTATAATTTCTTAACTTTATTGATTGGCGTTAGGTATAACTTCAAGCTTATAGTAGAGTTTAAGTTGAAATCATTCAATAGTGCTATGTGAGCTTAAATTGAAATTATTATGTTGTGAGACTAAAGTGAATTTATGATATTGTGGGATAGTTGAATTATTGAATAATGAAATTCATTAAATGTTAAGAGTTGTTTTTAAATTTAAGATTAAATATTGGATGTAGTTTTGGAAGAAATAAATTTATCTATTCAAATAATTATAGGATTTGTTGATAAATTTCATCATTTAGTTATTAGGGAAAATGAATACATTTTAACTATTGGAGCTAGTGGGGTAGTTAATAAAATTGTTAATAAGAAATGGGAATGGGAGATTATATTACTTGTGCTAATAAGCTTTGGATGGATAGTAGTATAGATTGGATGGATGTGATTTCGTATGGAATTCCTCTTATACCTTTGACAATTGAAATAACTTATAGGTGATACATTATTTAACCTTGGCTTTTAGCTTGATCAAAAAAATAAAAAATTGTATGCTACTTTCGTTGATTTTGTTTACTCATTATGTTAAGTAAATCGGAGGTCCATTACAATTTCATATGACAATGGATGCTTCAAATACAACTATTGGATTTGTGTTTGGACAATGAGAAGAGAATAATACATATTCTATTTACTTCATTAGTAAAAATATTTATCTAACAAAACTAAATTATATGGTAACAAAGAACCTGAATTTCTTGTTTGTATCCATGCAATTAATAAATTTCTATATTAAATTACATTACTAGTCACCTGGTATTTATGCACATTGATTATGCTTCCATTATATATCTTATGAACATTAAACCAATCACAAATGGTAGAGTGACTAGGTGGTTTCTTTTACTTCAAGAATTTGACATCACTATGTGTAATAAACTAATAAAATAGAATGTTGTTGCAAACTTTATTTCTTGATTAAACATTGAAGGGGATGTTAGTCCTATAGAGGATGTTCTTCCAAATGAACACATGTTTGCATTATCTTTTGACTCACCATGGTTTGCAGATATTACCAATTATTTAGCTACAAGAAAATTTCCACAACATATTTATCCGAGGAAAAAGAAAAAAGTGATTCGTCAAAGTGTTATGTATTCTTGGGTCCTAGGTCACTTCTTCTGAACATGATGAGATCATGTCATCTGACATTGTGTTCGAGAGGATTAAATATTTGATATCTTGAAATATTGTCATGATGATCCATGCATAGGACATTTCGAAAATAAAATGACTTCTTATAAGGTGCTATGTCTAGGGTACTATTGGCCTAACATCTTTAGGGATGCCAAAGAGTTTGTCAGGAGTTGTAACATCTATTAAACAATGAGAAAACCACTCCATTACAACCTCAAGTATTAATCGAGCCTTTTGAAAAATAGGCCCTTAACATCATTGGGCCCATCAATCCATGATCAAAATAGAAGGTATATATTACAATATACATTGATTATGTGACTAAGCAGGTTGAAGCTAAGGCTCTTCCTAAGGAACCAGAGAAATTAGTGGAAACATTTTTATATGAAGAAATATTTGTCTGAGTTGGTGTACCAAGGGAAATCATCATTGATCAAGGGAGACAATTTTACTTCCAAGCTCATTCAATCTATCACTCAGAAATATCAAATTTGTCACAAAACATCAACACTGTATCACCTACAAGCCAACAACTAGGTTGAAGTGACCAATAAAGTCTCATAGACCATTCTAACCAAGGAAGTATAGCTTCACCAAAAATATTGGGTTGAAAGGCTTCCTAAAAAATTGTGGGCTTATCGAACAACATGACACAATACTATAGGATTTATTGCATATGAGCTAGTGTATGTGAAGTAGGTAGTCCTTATAATCAAGTTTGAAGTTAAAACTTTATGTATTGCATTACAATCTAACATGGATCATATAAAGTCTCAACAACATTGTTTAAAGTAGCTGGATGAATTACATCAATCCGTCATACAACAAATTGATATGATTTAACAATAAAGGGTTAAATGGATTGATGAGTTCATTAAAAATAAGAAGTTTCATGAAGGATATTGGGAACTCTTGTTTGATTCAATGTATAAGGACCTTAAAGGGAAACATTGTGTTTGTTGGATGGGACCATATGAAATAGATACTTTATATGATAATGGTTCGATAAAAATGTGTACTATTGATGAAGACAAAACCCCATTATTGGTGAATGGTCATCAACTATGTTTTTGAAAGGACCATTTCTACATAGTTGACTATATATAAATAATGATAAAAATAAGATATATATAATAAATTCAATAGTGAAAACCTATTCACAAGAACTATTGGACTTGATGATAGCAAAAAACTAGATCTCTGGCTATTTTTGTCAAGAAGAAGAAAAATATCAATTGTGAAAGCCTTGTCAAAGGCATAGTTGGACAAATTTTGTTTGAAAACCAATATTTTTGGAAGGAAGAATTTGAAAAGACAAAAGATAAAAAATAAAAATTGTCATTGTGAATACTTACTTGCGGACTACAAGCTAGAAGAGACTCTTAGTGTTTGAACTCAATTACAAAATTCAAACAAACCTGATAAGTCTCAACCACATATATACTTGAATATTTGCAGATATTTGTCAAGAATATTTATGGTGTAAATATTGTTTTCATTGATTTCAAATATAGAGACATACTATAGATTTCCAAGTTAAAGATTGCAAGATGGAGATTGTTAGAATTCTTGTTTTTGTATTTTTTATTCTCAGTTTTGATACCCTATCTTTGAAGGCATTTTTACTCTGAAGACCTAGCTCAAATGCGAGCATAAGATATATGGCTGAAAATATTATTCCAAGAACTTTCCAATGATATATGGCACTCCTTATAACTCCTTAGGAATGAGGAGATATGAAAGATTCTATCAGGTCAACCCAACTACAAAGTACAAGTTAGCCCAACCAGTTTTACAAGTTGACCCCATAACTAAACACAAAAACACTATAAATACAAGATGTATGTGTGCATTTGAACTGTATCCAATAATTAAGAGTAAGCACAAGTGCACAAAAGAGATTTGAGGTGTGAAAGAGGAGATAGGGAGTATTATTGGGGTGTAAAGGTGAACGAAAGGAGTTGTCTTGGAGTTTTAATGGTGCACTATGAAGGACTAAAGAGTTTTAATGGTGCACAATAGAATGAGGAACACCGTGGAGTTTGAATATATTATCCATAAAAATGTGAGCCACTCTGGATGTAGTGAATGGGTGTTGAAGAGCACAAAAATGAACATATTTGGAAAGACGATCTACTACCACCATGATGACTAGCTTATTTCCCGATTTCGATAAGCCAATAATGAAATCCATAGAAATATCCCTCTAAATAGCAGGTGGAATCGGGAGTGGTTGGAGTGTGCATGGAGCTTTGACTATTTCTCCCTGATTGTGTTGACATGTATCGCATTCAACTACAAAAGTGTGAATGTCATGTTTCATACCATCCCAGAAAAAGGAATGTTTGACATGTTCATAGGTTTTGGTAAACCTGGAATGCCTAGTTGCAAGTGAAGCATGCAACTCATAGAGGACCGTGGGTTTAATGTTTAACTATTTGCTTAAATAAATGTGGCCTTTATAGTGAAGCTCTTCATTGTGCCAAGAGTACCTTGGAGAAGCTTGAGGATGATGTTGCAATTTTTGGATTAGGCTAGAAATTTTGGGGTCTTGCAACCATTCCTCATGAATGGTTTGAAGTCAGTTTGCGACAATGAATGAGAGGGAAAATTGAGTGTAGCTAGAGAGGTAGTGTAGGGGCGGGGTGGAGGGCCATAGTGATAATAGTGGAGGCCATTCAATGTAAGGTTGACTACTTCCATTATATTATTAAATAAGGCCCACTATGGTAGTTAGATATATTAATATAAACATAATAAATGTAAGAGGACTTACTAGAAGGTTCTACTTCTAGATGGTTCTTCCTCTAGAATGATATTAGGTGGTTGGTAGCACTATATAAAGGGGTTCAAGAAATGTAATGGGGGATCAAGAAGAAGTATTGTATTTGGAGCTAAATCGCATTAGGAGGTTTTCCCCTCGAAGAGGCAAGTGAACATGAGAGGATCCCTTCCATAATAGGATCCATTGTATGGTGTTGTCTTACCCTAAAGGTTTCATAATAATAAAGTGGGAGTTTTTATATATTGTCTCTGAATATTCATGTTTTTTCTATAGAGCTACTACAACCATTAATTGTCACCATTGTCGGGCTTGAAATCAATACCACTGCAACACTACTGTATATAATCAATACCACTTGCAGTGATTTCCACAAGGAAGAAAAACCAGGTTGTTCAACTTCTTCCAACATATCTTGTTGACTGGAGACACTAAGAGTCATGAATCCCCAGGCTTGGATGTGGATGAAAAAGCATGTGAGGAAACTTTGAACTGTACACTCAATCAATATTGCCTTTGTATGAACTAAACTAACTTGCCACGAGAAAGAAATGGACGCTCTCGTGAAACTTTGAATATATACCTGTCTAATAGCTCTATAGAGAATAACAATATTAACCACTTCTAGTATATTTCAAATACACTCAACAAACTACCACTCAAAACCACATTGTCCAACAGTGTTAAGAATTCAATAAAAACCAACTTGGATATCCAATATAATCCCACATTGTGGACGGTGATAAGGATTCAATAAAAATTTCAAATACACTCAACAGACTACCACATTGCCCAACAGTTGTAAGTATTCAATATCCTTCAATAAAAACCAAGTTGGATATCCAATATAATCCCACATTGTGGACAGTGATAATGGTTCAATAAAAACCAACATGGATATTGAATATAATCCCAAACCATACAATTTGTAATGTTTGATAACTAATAACAAATAAATTTGCCTACTTTTAACACAGAGATGCATAAGGATGGATCATAAGACAAACCATAAAATATAGTACATCCAGCTCACCAGTAACACAGATACAGGTTCCCTGTCACTTGGTAATTCACGAATCACAGTAAAACCTATACTGCAGGTACATATGATCTAACAGTGAGAGAATTATAAAATTGACTATTGAAGGATAAATATTACTTTGCTGCATAGGCTTGTCCACAAAGTGTCTCTAATACACTTGCCAGAAAATGCTGCGTTTATGTATTTGAAAATAGGGGGCAGACTGTAACTAAGCATATAGTAAAGAATAGGATTCAACAATATAATTAAAAAACTACAATTCTACAGGAATTTAAAAAAGAAATAATTGTAGAGTGAAATTTAAATATCCTCGTTCTTTCGATTCCTTCATAGTGCGAAAAAAACGTTGTACTTACAATTTTGTATGTAAATACTATATAATTATGTGAACATTTCCTTTCCCTGAGCTCAGAGTGGAATTTAGTCGTTATTGAGCTTTTAAAGGAAGAGAAAAAGAATGAAAATTTCATCTACTACCATCAAAATCCTGTGTGATCTTGCTGAATCAAAATCCTGTGTGATCTTGCTGAAGGGTAGATAATCAAGATGTCATAGTGAATGCAGAGCACCATGTGCTGTTACCCAAACATGTTTAATACTATTGACCATCATTGGGAAGTCTTGAAAGTCCAAAAAGGCTATTTCAGAATCATAGTATCTAGTTCAGTATCTGCAAACTAAAATAGAAGACAAAAAACAATACTTGAAGATAATGCAGTGTAAAGCTGCATCTATATAGTAATGAAAAAGATATGTTAATATTTACATATGTAACGTCCAGAAATGAAGACACTTCTTTTCCAAACAAGAGACATAAACCATGGATTAAGTTGAACACGCGCCTTTTGTTTCATTCAGAGACTATTTACTTGCAAAGTAAACGCATAAATCACAGCTAGTAGAGTCCCCATCTCTGTAATGGAATATCTAACAGCAGATAATAGTAAATACGGAGCCAGCATCTAAAACCGATAAAACACGAAGTTTACAAACCCTAAGTTACACATAAACATGGCATCAAACAAAGAAACCAGGCAGGGTAAGGCAATGCTAATGGTGGAGCTAGTGCAAGTTACCAGGCCTCCAGTTCCCGTTCTGGCAGTCGGGGATCAGTTTCAAGTGGTGGCTCCTCTGCTTCTGTGAATTGCAGTGCCTCTGCCTCCGGTAGCAGCGGAAGGGACTCGGCTTCGGGTTCTGGCAGCGGAAGTGCCTGCGGGGTCTGGTAACGAGGCTGCGAATTTCAAATAATATATATATCGTGTCTTCGCGTTCTGTTGCTGCTAAGAAATAGTATAAGTGGTGATATCAGTCCCTATTGAGCTCCTCAGTCCGAGATAAGTGGTGATATCAGTCATAACGACCATTCAATTGCGTAGATAATCCCACATGCTAAAACCAGTATAATCCTTTCAAAGTTTGAGAGGTGGACCTGTCAACGTGCGAAGAGTGGCAACCTGTCAGCCCGCCAAATGGCAACCTGTCGGACCGACATGTGGCAGCCCACCACGTGGTCACCTGTCAGCCCGCCAAATGGCAACCTGTCGGACCGACATGTGGCAGCCCACCACGTGGTCTCCTGTCGGCCCGCCAAATGGCAACCTGTCGGCCCGACATGTGGCAGCCCACCACGTGGTCTCCTGTCCGCCCGCCAAATGGCAACCTGTCGGCCCGTCATGTGGCAGCCCACCACGTGGTTCCCTGTCTGCCCGACATGTGGCAGCCCACCACGTGGTCCCCTGTCGGCCCACCAAGGAGCAAGCTGTCGGCCCGACATGTGGCAGCTCGCCATGTTGTCCCCTTTCGGCCAGCCAAGTGTCAAGCTGTCGGCCGGACATGTGGCAGCCCGCTATGTGGTCCCCGGCCCGCCAAGTGGCAAGCTGTCGGCCTGACATGTGGCAGCCCACCATGTGGTCCCCTGTCGGCCCGCAAAGTTGCAAGCTGTCGGCTCGACATGTGGCAGCCCGCCATGTGGTCCCCTTTCGGCCAGCGAAGTGTCAAGCTGTCGGCCTGGCATCCCGCCATGTGGTCTCCTATCGGCCCGACATGTGGTCCCCTGCCGGCTAGCCAAGTGTCAAGCTGTTGGCCTGACATGTGGCAGCCCGCCATGTTGTATCCTGTCGGCCAGCTAAGTGTTAAGCTGTCAGCCAGCCAAGTGTCAAGTCGTCAAGCTGTCGGCCAGCCAAGTGTCAAGCACGAAATCCCTCAAGCTGTTTGCCAAGAGTCAAGGGTTCGGCCATCCTCAAGCTGTTTGCCAGCAAAAATGAGCCTCTGCTAGTCAGGGGGAATTCCCTCCTTGTCTTGGATCTTCGCCTTCACATTGTCAATAGTATCTGAGCTCTCCACCTCAAGAGTTATGGTCTTTCCGGTCAATGTCTTCACGAATATCTGCATTTTGAAATCTAAATTTTACCAACAAAACACCTGCACAGTGGAAGCGTGCCATTAGAGACTCCGCATAACCCCAAATCCTCACAATAAAATACACAATGAAACCCTAAGTTACACATAAACATGGCATCAAACAAAGAAACAGCACGAAATCCCTGAAATAAATAACGGAGCAAGGGAATTGCCTCAAAACTGCACAAATCTCTCGTCGGACAACCAAAAGCCGATCGGCAACGGGATTACACATTTTACGCAGTTCATACAAAAACAAATTCGAGAGAAACTGCAACAAACCGAAATCATGCAACAAAGACAAGCTATCCGACAGAATTATGGCGGCGAATGATAAGATACCTGAAATAAATTTGTTGAGAAAAAAAGAGATTGGTGGCTTCGCCCGGTGTTTATGAAAAAATCCCGAAAATTTGATTGAAATCTCTATGTGAAGGAGAGGAGGGCAGATGGGTATTTATATGCAACTAACGGACTACCCTTCCAAATCCAGCCAAGTATAATTTATAACGTCGGCTAGATGAATCGATATATGTCTAGAAGATGAGGTTGCCCGGTCAAAGGCATCCTCTCGGTTATAACGTCTGCGAGATTCATATCTCGAGATGAATCGAGATATGTCTCGAAGATGATGAGGTTGTCCGGTCAAAGGCATCCTCTCACCATGAATACTCCGCTAAAAGAAGACTTGAACATCATGTGAGCAAAAACGTTAATAAACACGGTGGCTTCATTAAAACAAGCTACTAGAGTTGTAAGTGTAGTCTAATCGTTTGATTTTTTTTTTGGAGTTTTTACGAGTATATTTGTTGATCAATTTTTTCTGAAATCCACTCAAAAATTGTTGGAACTCCAGATTTGGGTAATTAAATCTATATAATTCTAGTGCCTTAAGGGTTTTCAGAGTGCTCAATCTATTTATGCATTCAAAAATGCAATTTAAACAATAAAAAATGGTGATTTCACCAAGATTTGTTTAGTTGGATTCCGATGGAAAAGTTAAAAAAGTTGAATGTTTATACAACACCAGAGTTTAATGGTGTTTTTGCTTCTTTCTTGAAATTTGTCGAAACAACACGTTTCAGCTATGTAGTTCTATTAACTTCGATTGTGATGTCGATCCTCATCCACTGTTTTTATTTCGCCATAACACAGACACATAAGGAGAGAGGAAAGTAAACAATGGATATTGACCATCTGTCCTCTTTCAATGTCAACCATTCATAGGGGACGCAAGGCTCAGAAGAGATCCACGAAAATGGAAGTTGTCGGCTTTTCAATAAGTGGACCATCACAATTTTTCTTGTCCATTCACGAAGGAACTTTTTCCTTATAAAAGTTTCAGCCATAGTTTAAACATTCTATGTTTTCGTCGTTTTCTTGTGAATTTTGTGTGTTTAATTTTGTCCGAAATCCAGTGAGAAAGTGTTGGATTTACAAATTTCAGTGGCTAAGTCTGTATAATTCTAGTGCCCCAGAGGTTTCGTTGAATCCATTTATGCATTCAAAAATGCAATTTAAACAACAGAAAATTGCAATTTTGTCCAGATTTATGTCACCGAATTCCAGCGAAAAAAGGCGAAAACATGGAACAGTTAGACAATGCCAAAGTTTTGTTTTAGTGTGATTATCATTTTAAAATGAGTGGGTTACTCTTCACTAATCTTGTGTGATTTTCATCCTAAAGAGATTTGGATGGTTAGGATGTTCACTTGGTTTTGTCGATTGTTGATGACATGGATGATGTTTTGCTAAAGGTTTTGATGATGTATTGCTTTATATACTCGCTTATCATAGAGATAGAAAAACACTTATCATGTGATGTTTTCGTCTCCACTCCTTGCTAGATGATTGAACATGAGAATGTATGGCCCTTGGAGGAACACAATACCACTTTGGGCCTAAGTGGACATTATATTGGCATCTTCATTCAATTACCTTCATCATGGCATAGAGCACTTGACATGTACTCACCTTTCGACATGTGTTTAATTACTTGGATGGATAGATATGGGCATGGTTGTGGCTCCTTTTCTCCAATGACCTAACTCTTATGGATGATATTCATATGTAGATGGATTATTTGTATCATGAAGTATGATATCATCTTGAACACCCCCTTCCTAATCCCACTTTTGGAGGCACATGCACACTTCTCTTCACTGCATGCATGTTTTGAAGAGGTCATCGATCTCCTTGACAAGTTGGTGGGGCTCTTGATCACTTGGCATAAAAGGTCATGGCATATTCTTCCTTGGATATACCACTCCTCATGCTTTATTTGTCCACACGTGCCATCTTGAGGGCTTATTTGCATACATACTTCTTTTTAACCATGGGAATCAGTAACTCATTAGAGTGACATGGGCTAGGTCTGGGGTCAAACCAACTGGTTGTCACTATAACCGAAGAGTATATCCAACGGATCGGAAACCAGATATACTAATAACTTGTGACTTAACAAAGGGTGAGGTGTCCCAAGGGACACTAGAGTGGACCTCTATCCAAGGGGCATCTACCCTTCTAGCCTTATCACAATGAGTCAAAGTCTCAATCATCTCATTAAACTACATCATCCTTATTATTTGCACACCCATTGAGACATAATGTTGGATTAAAATGGGGGTGTCCCTTCCTTATGGAGATGGTTGAGTGTTATTGATATTCCACATATTCAGGCCTTGTACCATGCATCCACTTGTTTTATTTGAGGATAATGTCCACTTTGGAAGTTACTTTGCACATCTTCTCATACTTATTGATGGGATGCCCACCTTGAGAGATGCCACAAGTCTCTTGAGAAGGTTCTTCATGGTTTCATACCCTATTTTGAACAGATATCCATCTTGAAGAATTGTTGCTTTCTTTTATAGGTGAAGACATCCCACAATGGGGAAGATCTAGGAGGTTCCAAACCCTAGATCTAGGGTTTCATGGCATATCTTGAGGGTAACCAAGCTTTAGGAGAAGTTATATTTTGATAGTGTGCCCAAGTTTTTGCTAGATCATTCCATTAAATGCAAAGTGGTTGCAAGATTTCCAAAATGTGGTCACAATAGAAATTATGGAAAAAATTGATGCAATTATGGTTCTTTCAATATTTGTCACAAGAGAATTATTGCTACATTTTGGCCACACATTTGACGAATACCCCACCTTTTTTTCTTAAGTGATTAGGTTATTTGAAGAAATCATTATCAATATATGCCCATATTGAAGATCACCCTATCTCTTGAGGCCACATGGCCCATATTTTATGCATCTATTTAAGGTTTGTTCTTGGATGTTTCATCTTGGAGAGCTGCACATCCACTTTGGGGGAGATCTAAGAGGTTTCAAACCCTAGATCTAGGATTCTCTTGCCTACTTTGAGGACTTGGTTGTGGATCTATCCACTTGGAAGCCTTTGGACGCTAGTTGTTTCACCTTTGAATCATCTCATTCCTTCTTTGATGGGGACGTCCCACTCTCTTAGGCATATGTTTGTTGGAAACTTGTACATGTGGCCTTGACCACTTCATTATTACACCAAAGACATTTTGTAAGGGCACAGATCCCCTCCAAAGCTTCATTGTATGTCTATATCTTCTTTAAAAATGTCACATGTCATTTTATTTCATGCACCTTGTGTTGAAAATGTTCCAAAAACATCGTTGGATGTAAAATAATTCATTTTTTATCTATCAAACTTTGTTGTGTTACTGTTTCAAACAAACATATAAAATGTGAGGAGACATGGAAGTCATCCAGAAATCAAATTGTCTTGTGTTATTGTTTGAGAGAGTCATATAGAATGTCAACAGACATGGAAAGTCTAATGGACAAATTGTTTGTAGTAGACAAGGTTGGTCATATAGTAAAATAGAGTGCACATGTTACAGACATCTCCATGAAAATGTTAGCATAGATTCAATCGCTCTGGAGATATTTTTTCAACATAACTCATGATGTGGGCCTACCAAGTCAAATTTCCTCGGAACAAAGTATACAGACAACTCCATTGGAAACTTCGAACTTGGGTTTCCCACAAACCCCTTTTATCGGCCTCAGATCCCTCACTAGCAGAGTCTCAGACCCCTTTGTTACACACCAATGGAACAATATTACCTTAATCGCCTCCTTTACTCTAGCGCTAATCCATTTCTCTCGATGCGACCAAGTGTTACTCCTCATGCTAATCGCGTCATGGTCATTATTTTCTTGTTCGAGAACAACTACAATGCTCAGTTGTCCCGACCCGATGACATACATATAATTGTTGGTGTTTTTTACCAGGGAGAAAACATATACATCCAACTATCCCAACGATATACTAGTACTGACGAAATGGGATCCATATCCATCATATTAGACTGTTGATTTGGACGTAAAGAACTTAATCGAAACTGTCGATTTATTTCAATCTTCGCTAATACTCAATTTTTTCTCTGACTTCGATCTTCTCCTTCGACTTATCTTCGTCGTCGATCAATTTTTTTTTCCATCTCATCGTCATCGATTCCACATTTGTCGACATAATTACAGAGTTTTTGTCATCGACGATCCAACCCTGCTCTGACTTTATCGTCGTCAAATCGTGTTCATCATCGGCACAACTCCTTAATGGAGTTTGGGGTCTGGATATGGTGATTCCTTACGATCTAATTGTGACTATTGATTCTGGGAAGGGAATTTCCCATATCTAATCTACACTGTCCAGTTAAATACAAACAAAGACACAAGGATTTTGTTCAGCTACAGAACATGATTCTGTGCACAATCTTTTACACAACAAAATCAAACTTTATCACTCGTTCAAGACAAATTACGAACATGATTCAATTGCGCCTCTATTCATTTTGGTCTCTTGGACCTCTGCAAAACGAAAACTCTTGCACTCTCCAAACCTACTAACCTTTATTCATTACAAAACACTCAATATATCCTTGAGCTCTCGAGTAGCTTAAAAGCCAACAAATCCCAAGCTATCTCAACAAAACCCCAATCTAGAAACCATTCCTAAAATTTAGTAACAAATCGACACCTATAAAAAAAAATCGATCTACTATACCTTCTAAGATATATCCTAGAGATATCATATTTAAACATTACAAATAAAATGAAAAATCAAGGAACCAACTCTCTTGGTAAATGTTTGTGACCCCTAGGTCAATCTCAGAATAAATTGGTTGATGCTCCTGCATCATATTCCCGAGGAAGAAAATATTCATGGACTCATGTCCATGAGGTATTCAACTTGTTTTCCATGTTTTTGGATCTCTGTGGAACTGATCCAAGTCACATCTATTGTTAGAAGATCCTTCCATTTGATCAAATACTCATAGTAATCATGCTTCTTGGTTTTCTTGACAATCCTCTTATCAATAATCTTCTCCATATACAACTATGTTGTTGTAGGTAATTGCTTCATCCATTGAATTGATTTAACCTTCCCTTGATCATCATCATCATTGGCTTCAGGTCCTCTATAAATATATAAATATGCAACATTTAATATTGGTGAGCCAATATCAGGTGGTAACTTAATCTCATAGGAATTAGTTGAAAATTTTCTCAAAAGTTACAGAGTCCTATCTTCTTCAATTTCAAATTATTATATTCATTTCTTGGGAATCTCTCTCTCCTCAAATGTGCCAAAACTTGATCTCCAACTTCAAAATCAATTTCCCTTCTCTTCAGATTTTCTCTTTTCTTGTACCTCTGAATGTTATCCTGTAGCTTCCCTTTGACTTGTTCATGCAACATTTGCATTGTTGTAGCAAAATATTTTGCATCAGTACTTCTCATCTCTTCCTTTCCCAGATATCAAAGTTCAAAAATTCCTCTTGGGTGCATATCATACACTATCTGAAACGAACTTTTCCCTATACTTTTTTTAGGTGAGTCATTGTAAGAAAACTCATCTTGTGCAAGAACTTGATCCCACTGAATTCTATGCTCACTTACCAAACTCCTCAGTAATTTTCCCAAGCTCTTGTGTACTACTTTTGTCTTCCCATCAATTTGTGGACGATAGGATGAACTAAAAGAAAGGTTGGTTCCAATATTTTTCCACAACGTCCTCCAGAAATGTCCTACAAATTTAGTGTCTCTATCTGAAACTATACTTTTAGGAAATCCATGCAATCTAACAATTTCTCTAAAAAATAAATTAGCAATATGGGTTGCATCAAGGTACAAAATGTGCCATTTTCGAGAATCTATCAACAATTACAAAAATTGAATTATCCCCCCTTTGAGTTCTAGGTAAACCCAAAACAAAATCCATGCTTATGGCATCCCATGTCCTACTTGATACAGGAAATGGTTGATATAAACCTATGTTTTGTTGTTTTCCTTTGGCATACTGACAAATTTTACACCTTTCTACAAATATCTTAACATCAGATATCATACCTGGCCAAAAATAAGAACTTAATTGAGCACAAGTTTTGTCATGTCCAAAGTGACCAACCAATCTTCCACTATGCTTCTCTTTCAACAAGTTATCTCTCATTGAGAATTTTGGAATGCACAATTGACTTTCTTTGAACAACAATCCCTCTTGGATCATATACTCTATCCAAGCACTTCTATCTCTAACCACTAGATTCTCACATGCTTCATATGATTCATTGAATTTTGGGTCTTCTTTATACATTTCTTTGAGATGTTCAAACCCCAAAGTACTCACTTGGAATTCCTGCAAAACCAAACACCTCCTGCTCAAATCATATGCAACTTTGTTAGCACTCCCACTGATATGTTTGAGAACAAATGTAAATTTTTCATAAACTCTACCCATTTGCAATGTCTCTAATTCAACTTCTTCTGCTTAGTTATAAATTGTAAAGCATGATTGTCAATATACAAAATAAATTCTTTATTCATTAGATAATGCCTCGATTCCTTTAAGGCGTGTATCACTGCATATAACTCTTTATTATAGGTTGATTATTTCTACTTGGAGTCATTCAACTTCTCATTGAAATAAGAAATAAGCTTATCATCTTGACTTAGAACAACACCAATGGCCATTCCACTTGCATCACACTTGACTTGGAAATTTTTATGAAAATCTAGAAGAACCAAAATAGGTTGTTCTATGATATTCTCTTTCAACAATATAAATCCCCTTTCAGCTTCAGCTATCTACTTGAATGGTTGTTGTTCCTTATTAATAGTTTCAACTATTGGAGCACATATTCTACTGAAATTTCTAATAAATTTCTTGTAAAAACTTTCTAACCCATGAAAACTTCTCACCTCACAAATATTCCCTGTAGAAGGCCACTCCTTGATAGCTTTCACCTTCTTTGGATCCATCTTCAATCCATCTTGTAAGATTACAAATCCCAAATAGACCAATTTTATTTTCATGAAGGAACATTTCTTCATATTAATCAAAAGTTTCTCTTGCTACAACTTTCTCAACGCCAACTTCAAAAACCTTAAGTATTCTTCATTTGTTCTATTGTAGACAAGAATATCATCTAGATATACAATTACGAATTTCACAAGGAAATATTTGAGGACTTCATATGTGAGTGTCATGGATGTACTAGGTGCATTTGTTAAGACAAAAGGCATGACAAGCCATTCATACAAACCATCATTTTTCTTAAAGGTTGTCTTCCATTCAACTCCCTCTCTCATCCTAATCTGATGATATCCACTATTTAAATCAATCTTTGAAAAATAATTTGCACCACTTAGACAGTCTATCAACACATCCATATGAGGTAAAGCAAATATGTACCTGATTGTAATCTTTTTAATTTCTCTACAGTCTATATAAATTCTCCAATTCTGATCCTTCTTTGGACTCAAAACATTGGCACCGCACAAGGGCTTAAACGTTTTTTGACCAATCCCTTATCCAACAACTCATGTACCTGATTTATGATCTCTTCATTCTCTTTGGGTGTCATCCTGTAGGCATATTTTCTTGGTAGACTTTCTCCTGGAATCAAGTTGATGTGATGGCTAGTACTTCGTATGGGTGGTAGGGCATTAGGAAACTCATCAACAATGATATCAACAAACTCACCTAACAGTGCTTGAATTTCAGCAGGAAAATCATGTAAATTAGTGTTGGTAAGTACTACCCTTGGCTTACCAATCAAAGGAAAATGTACCTCCTCTTCTTTCTTGACTCCCTACAGCAGTTCATTTCCACTCATCAACATCACATTTGGACCAACTTATTCTTTATCTCCTTTATCTTTCAATGGAAATAACGCATGTGTGTGTCCATCCTTTTCAAGGGTATAGGTATCCCTTATTCCATCATGGATATCTTTTCTATTATACTGCCATGGTATTGCCAACAAGATATGGAAGACATCCATAGTCATGATATCACATATTCTTTCATCTTTATAACCACCAATATGAATTTCTACCTTACATTGTCCACTTACCAGAATCCAATGTCCTTTCTACAACCAAGACACTTTGTATGGAGTAGGATGTGCCATCCTCTCCAATCCCAACTTCTCCACCATCTATGTAGAAACTAGATTTTTTGTGTTGCCACTATCAATGACTACCTTGCAACATTTCCCTTTTGATTTGCACAAGGCTTAGAATAAACTCTTCCTCTATCATGGTTCATGAGTTTCCTTCTCCGCTTTAATCAAAATTTTCTTCAACATTGATGATTCACCCATCTCAGAATTTTCTTCACTTTTGCATTCAGTGTCTCTTCCTTAGCTTCTGCAATGTGACCTCCTCTATGGTTTGCTAACTTGTTCTCAGGACAATCCCAAGACATGTGTTATACATGTTTCCCCACAGGTATAATAGTGGATTTCTCTACCTCTACCTCTTCCTCTTGAGAAGAATCTTCCACCTCTTATCTCTCCTCCTCTAGGTGACTAATTGCTAGAGATTTATGCTTCTCCCTTTGAAGCTTGAAATATTCCTTTGTTGAATGATCCTTTTCCTCTTGTTGGAATCCTTCCTCTTTTCTTTTGGCTCTGCTTTCTAGCCAACTTTTATTTTGAATTTAAGGATGTGTGGTAGGAATGTTTCACTATTCTTAGGGACAAAAGACTGATCTCATATTGAATATCATACCTTGTCCATTTATATATATGGAAACCTTCCCTACATCTTCTTTTACATGGCATGCCCTCATATTCAACCTATAAAATTATTCAGTGTATTCCTTCATTGTCATAACTTTCTGCCCCAAATTTTGCAATTATCTGAACAGATTCAATTGATAATCCTTGGGCATGAACTTGCCTTTGAATTTAGCCACCATTCTATCCCAGCTTCTAATTTTATCCTTACCTTTCCTTCTTCTATATGCCTGCAACTCATCCCACCATAAAGGTGCATGGACTTTTAGTCTTGTCACCGCATGCTTGAATTTATTTTCTTCATCCACCTCTTCATAGTTAAAGTACTTTTCTATTGGATTGATCCAATCAAGCAATTCATATACATTCAAGTTACCCTCATAAATGGGCACTTCAATCTTTGTTATGGATCCAACTTTTGTGACCAATATCATCAATTGCTCCTCTGTTGTTTCTCCTCCTAGTGCTCCTTATGTTTCCTCATCAGAGATTGTAGCTTCAATTTCATTGACATCTCCTATGTCAGGTTCCTTTCTTTGAGTTGTCTCCATGGCTTCCATCCTCGCCTGGATGTGCTTCATCTCCAATCACAACTCCTTAATTGCTACATTTCTCTCTCAGCCTCCTCATCTAGGTGGCATTATTCCTACGAGACACAATTCTTCTAATCTGATTCTTAGAGAGTTGCACGCTCTAATATGACTTGATGCAGACCTATCGGGTTCAATTTCATCATAACAAAGTATGCAGACAAATTTGTTGGAAACTTCAAACTCGGGTTACCCATAAACCCCTTTTATTGGCCTCAAATCCTTCACTAGCAAAGTCTTGAACCCCTATGTTATGCACCAATGGAACAATCTTACCTTAAGCACCTCCTTACTCTGGTGTTAATCCCTCTCTCTCAACACTACCAAAAACTATTCCTTAGGCTATGGGCGTCTTCATAGATATTTTCTTATTGGAGAACAACTACAATGACCAGTTGTCCCAAATCGACGACATACATATCATCATTGATGTTTTTACCAGTGAGAAAACATATACATCCATCTATCTTGACGATATACTAGTCCCAACGAAACGAGATCCATCTCCATCATATTAGACTGTCGATATGGATGTAAAGAACTTAATTGGACCTGTCGATTTATTTCAATATTCACCAATGCTCCTTTTTTCTTTGTCTTCGATCTTCTCCTTTGAATTATCCTCGTCGTTGATTAATTTTGTTTTCCTAGCTTATCATCATAAGCCCCACTTTCATCAGCATGGTTACCAAGTCTATCGTCGATGATCACAGAGTTGTCATCACCGACGATCCATCCCTGCTTTGAGTTTATTGTTGTTGATTCATGTTTTTCGTCAACACTCCTTAATGGAGTTTGGTGTCTTGATATGGTGAGTCTCGACAATATAATCGTGATTGTTGATTCTAGGAAGGGAATTGCCTAGATCTAATCTACACCGTCTAGTTAAATACAAACAAAGACACAAGGATTTTGGTGGATTTTGTGCAGCTATGGAACATGGATCTGTGCACGATCTTTTACACTGCAAAATCAAACTTTACCACTTGTTCAAGACAAATTACGAACAAGAGTCAATTGCACATGCACGAAGTACCAAAATAGCACACAAAACTTAGGATTCTTATTAATTCTTGCAAGGAATAAATTGATACAAAAATATGGATCTATTCCTTTTGGTCTCTCGAACCTGTGAAAAATGTAAACTGTCGCACTCTCCACACTTGCTAACCTCTATTCATTACAAAACAATCAATATATCCTTGAGCTCTCAAGTAGGTCACAAACCAACAAATCCCGATCTATCTCAACAAAACCCCAATCTAGAAATTGTTCCTAAAATTTAGTAACAAATTGACACCTATCAAAACAACTCAATCTACGATACCATCTAAGATATCTCCTAGAGATATCATGTTTAAACATTACAAATAAAATGAAAAAATAGGGAACCAACTCCCTTGGTATTTGTTTGTGACCCCTATGTCAATATTAGAATAAATTGGTTGATTCTCCTACATCAACTCATGACTAACCGACTAGTGAAATTTATTCTCGACTTTGTATTGCAGACAGGTACTCACTCAAGCTTTGGATAATTGTATTTAATTTCTTTGTGAGTCTTTAGAATTTATTTATTTCTATGTGTTTAACAAATACTCATTTTTATGAAAATATGAACCACTACTACATATTCTCTTTGATCGAAGATCAGGGAGGATTGGAAATAATGAGGAACAAATTCAACATTGTCTCTTTCAATAAAACTCATACTCCCCCGGTGCAATATCTCCTTGTCATTTCTCCATTAGGTCATAGTGATATACATAAATATAGGTGGCTCATGCACTCTCCATGCTATCTAGAGCAAGTGTCACCCTCGCATGCCATGACTTCATACACTCAGGTCGTCATCTTCTACTTGCCACAACTTTGGATCAGAAACTTGTGTGGCCAACCCATCCTCATTTTCCAAACAATGGGTTGTACCTGTAATCATTTATGATGGTGGATTCAACATCTATCGAGCCATTCAACCTCATATCATTCTTCTTTAACTCAAAATTATTCGTTAGTTTTGGATACAGTCATCCCATCCATATCATCTCCCACCTTTGCTTAGCTTTTTGCACATAATTTGTCTTCTAGCCTCTCTCCTACCATGTTTGGGTTGATGGCGAGGGGTGAAGATAGAAGCTCGAGGAGAAACAAGGAAAATATGGACTTGAATAAATGAGGGAACTACTATCCACATTCCAGACTTACAATTTCAGGTCAATGGCTTATCTGCACAAATTCACACCATATTAGAATTAATTATATAACACAGGCAAGTTCAACAATAAATTCAAGATGAATGTGAGTCCCTGAGGTCACAGATTGAGGATCTTTGCATTCGTCCCAACACATTTTTCCACCGAATATGGAAACTGAAAATTTGGATGGGGCTTCGTTGCTAGTAAACATCCAGCCTCTCCCAGACCTAAACACCCCTCCTCTAAAATTCGTGGATTTTTCTCCAGGAAGTCAGGACTCTCCCAAGAATCCTTAATTATATGCTTTATTTTTGTATACCCATCATAGGAGTTCAATTTAGAATCTACTCAGTGAAGTTTTGTGTAGTAAAGTCTCAGCAAAAATATGTAATTCTTCAATATGAAAACTCTTTTTGTTCCCAAACTATAATGCTTGGGACATGATCTCATTTTTTTTTTATTATATGTACATTTTTTGTGTACCCATAGACATCTTTTATTAATGAAAAATTTCCATTTTTTGTGAAAAAAAAGTTATTAAATAAGTTTGAATTAATCTCTAACAAAAGATTGAATTTAAAAAAGACATTTTATGTTATCCCCACTACCAAGAGAGTTGTACAACTCAAGTTTTACTTGAAACATCCCAGTAACTCTCATGACTTGTCTCTCATCTTCAATATGTATGGTATGCTTTAATGGTGATTAATTTATTTATTTTGGTTCTTTTCTCTCTCATGCATAATCCCTCTAAAGTATTTTTGTCGCTCCAAAATACCTTATGACTCTCTTATACTATGTTATGCTATTATCAATCAAGAGAATCAACTCTCATGCATGCTCCCTCTTGAGTATCTATTTCACTCCAAAATCCCTTATGTCTCTCTCATGTTTTGTTATGTTATTATCAATCAAGAGAAACATTTGGTTTTATAAGAGCAAGTATTAACATTTTATGGGAAATATAAATTGACTTGTTCATGTGATGTGATTTGCATATAATAGAAACACTAGGAGATTTGTGTGGCTGCAAGTTCTATGGAGGAATTCGTACATGAGGTTTTGTTGTTCCATTGGAGACCATGGGGATGAATATAGTTACAAAAGGGTGTTAAGTTCATAATTCCTTTAGAATGAGTTGTCTGACATGGATGTTATCATTGTTTTTGGTAAGCATTCTAGAAATTTAACTTTTTGTTATTTTGATTGGTAATTTGGTTTTGGGTCATTCCTTTTTCACTAAGCTTGTGGACTTTTGATTCACTATGCATTCTTACCTTGTTTTTTTTAGTTTTTTTCTATTTTCTTGAACTTTTTGTTTAATGTCAATCATTTGTCACTTATTCTGATTTAGACAATTTCTATGCAGACAACAAACCCACATATATGAAGTGGATTGAAGGGTGTGGGAAATAAATGGTGTGTGAATTTTTCATCAATGAGGTAGTTTTTATCAAGGTCTTGAAGACTACCATGCCAACTTTGTTAGAATTGAGCATGCTTAAGAAGTTAACTAGATCTGCACCAGCTAGTGTCATGGGGGTGTTCAATACCCATGCATTCAATATTGTCTTTGTTTCATTTATTGCAGTAGGTCAATATCCTGCCCAGAACATTGAGAGTGCTTTGTGTTGCATCTCTTCATTCGTTTTTGACACGTAGGCGTGAACTAACCTTCTATTCTAGCCATTTTTCTCGATAATTCCATAAACAAGTGTCCCAACTCCAAACCACTATGAAGAAACAATAATGAGTTGGTTTTCATATTAATAACATTAAAATTATAAATAGTATCACTAAACTATATTGAGGTGGCTTTGATGTAACTAATATTAAAATTAAAAGTAGTCTTTCCAAAAAAAGACATTGAAGAGAATCTACCACTCTACCCATTTTTCTCCAGTTAATTTGAACTCAACATGGAAGGAAGTTGGCAGGCATTGACATCCAATGGTGGAAAGGATCTACATGTATTAGTCACAATGCATTTCATTGAGGTAAGAAAAAATTCCACTTGTTAATGTTTATTTGAAGGATTTCTTTGGATCAGGGAATGAAGGTGAAGGAAAATGTTAATGGAGGTCTATTTCAATTTTGGTTTCGATTTGAGTAGTCAACAGTAAGGATAAGAAAATAATGGAAAATAATTACTTCCCCTCACCCTCCTTCCAATCCAATTAGTTTTAGCTTAGTTTTTGTGAACATGAATGTGGGGTTATTTTGTAATTTCTTGGTTTGTTGTAGATGAGAAAAATAGGAGGTGGAATAGAATTTGTTTCACAACACACTTTCTTAAATATGCTTAAAGTGAAAGGAGTGAATGTGGAATCCCCTATGGAGGATGCTTAGAGGTTGGTAGGAATTGAGGGAGGAGAAGTATTAATTAGAGAACTATCTCCTATTTTCTTTGGTTACGTGCCAACTAGCAAAGATCCATATGAATTTCAAGAAAAGAAGCCAAACCAACAAACACCACCTAGTCAATGACCTTATTTATCAGAGTTGAGGTCCATGCACCCAAACCCAACAAATTCATGGAAAATGTATCTCATTTAATGATTATTCATTTCATTTCGAGGTGGTTTATCTGTCAAAGAAATGAAGGACATTGATACTGAAAATTACTTTAATAATTGTTATATGCAATGCATTGGTTACATAACTTTCCATGAATAATATATCCTAGGAAAAATAAGGGTAGTATTCAGACTCATGTATCATACTAAGTCTAGATGCTACTAGAAAGCACCTTCCCCCATTGGAGGTAGCTACAATCCTAACCTCAAGGGCCACTTGCTTTCTTGTGGATACTATCTAGGATGAAACCATGTTTGATATTGTAGTAAGACATAAAAGTGCTTATGATTGGCTAAAAGTTTCTCTTCTTCGGATGTAAGGAAACATGTTAATGGCCCAAAACCCAGAGACCTCTATTTGGAGTGGAAGTACGCTCCCCCTAATGAACCACCAGTGGGTCATTTTAGGTTGCATGATTTTCCTTGAATATCAATGATAAGTCAACCCATATTTAGGATATTATCCAATGATACTTTTCCCCACTACAGTTGACAATTGAGTTATGATAGATTTTTCCATCTTTGAAAAAATAATTATATGAATAATAGAGCCAAATAATCAAGAAAATGCTATAACATTGTAAAATAAATTTCAAAGAAATCCATATAAAAAACAATGAATTATTGCTTAGAAGTTATATTAGAATATGGACATCATGTTAAGTCAATAACAATACATACTAAGTATAGATAGGTCACACAATTAAATTTACAACTATGATATAAGAGAAGATCCACATATTAATCCACTACCATACTAATATGATATACCTTATAAATTATTATTAGTTATAAGATGCACATATTAATCTACTACCATACTAATGTGATATGCCTTATAGATTATTATTAGTTATGTTAAGTTAATATTTACTCCACTATATTTAACCATAATATTCATTTAATACAAATATCTATTAGAAAACACAATCTTTATATCCCTATATATCTAAAGCATATATATTATTATAGAATAATTAAGTTATTAACAATTCATCTTAAATCAATATACTTAAAAATCAAATACTTCTTTTATTTTTTTTCCTACAATGGTGATAGTTATTTAATACCATAACATTAACTATAGTCCATAACCATGGATTCAAACTATCCTAGTGGTGCCAATCCTCATCCTCTTGCATCTTTCATAAGAGGAGGATAACCATGGATTCAAACTATCCTAGTGGTGCCAATCCTCATCCTCTTGCATCTTTCATAAGAGGAGGATCTCTACAAGCTCTTAATAATGCAATCACATGGGATACATATGACACAGTGCTACTTAGTTTATTAATTCATTTGTCATTTCCTTCAAATTAGATTATTTATTTAGGATCATATGAAGAAGAGGGGAAATAATATTAGGCTCTCCCTGTTACTCAAGGTTTCTAAAATGGAGATCCACATAATAACATGAGAAACAAATATATTAAATATATTGGTTTCTAAAATGGAGATCCACATAACAACATGAGAAACAAATATATTAAATATATTGAATAGGTATTTTAAAATAAAAATATCCATAAAATATATCAATAATTAAATACAAATAGTATATGTATTTTTTTCTTTTGTTAATTCAATATCTTTGACTTGCGGGATTGACTTGTTGCTGAGATGTTATAACTCAAGGGAATCTAAGTCGTCAAAATCACCCGGAGATCACATCCAATCTAGATCGCACCAACCCTTAACATGACCAAATTTAAGGTGTCCCAAAAATTTCGAACCGATAACTTCACTTACAAAATACCTAAAAAAATTATGACATTATTCGAAAGTATTCCTACTCTACCTATGTTTTAATGTGCAATAGAATCAATTCACAGAATGTCAAAGAGTTGTTAATTTAACATCAACAACAGGTTATTATCCTGCACCGTAATTGATATGCATTACGGCTATCTCAATGCTGATTCCACTTTCAATTGTATGATGGTCCAACAAAATATCGACCATGTCAATAATGTAATGTAAACCATGTCAATAATGTATAACGGTCCTCCAAAATATTGGCCATGTCAATAACGTAAGAGCTAAATATCACGAAATGGATTTCAAGTTGATTTTTTTTTGTTTTTACAAATCTGGATGAAAGTTAAATTTTCAAAATTGTTTTGAATAATCCTTATAATACGCCTTACAACTTAGCAAAATTAATAATATTCTTGTATGCTAGCATTTCCCTATAAGTGTTTTGTTCTACGTGGCTATTAATAACAAGATTGCAACATGATTGATGGATGCTCTTTATAATTCGTATGGGTACGTTTTATTCTCTAGAATTTAGAATTTACTTATAGTTGGTTAAATAAATATTTCAACCGAGGATTCCAAATCTTCTTGTCATTTTATTTCAAGTGATTTGGATGGACTTGTGCTTTATTCACTTTACTAATTTGAGATGAAGTGAAGATATGCATACTTTAATACGGTATTAGTGTCAATTAAAATTATTATTATAATATGGTATTTATATAAAAAAAAAATTATTTACTCCAAGTGTAAGATATATTATTGAAGTATACTCTAAATGTAAGATATATTATTGAAATAGAGCAAGACCAAGGTTTCATCTTCATTATTCAAGCATAGAAACGAAAATATTGCAAGGCCCATTGCGGTTTTAGAACTCTTCAATTAACCAATTAAATAGAATCTTAAGGTCTTGATGAGTATGTTTGATACTCTAATAGTTTGAGGCACACTTGTAAAAGAAACTTGTGTTCATTGTTCATGATTAGTTATGTTCCTTGACATCTAATGCCTTTCTTCATTTTAAATGTATATGAACCATTTGGACATTACAACATCTTTCAAGATTTTTCTCGGATAATATACAATTTTAATATGGTGGAGTTTTTTTCATAATATGTTTTTTTTTTACATGATTTTCTTTTTTTCATATTGTTTTTTAAATTATATTTGTATATAAATTTATATAAAAAAATTATTCTATATTTACATTATAGAGGGCGCCATAAAAGTATGACCTGTATAGCTCTAGGGTGATGGTATTGAAAATGATAAAATAAGACAAACCATCTTTTGAACTACCTAACTTGTGGAACACTACATATACATGATTGTTTCACAAAACACACTTCTCTAAGGTAAGGAATTTTTCATGGAATAAGTGAAGATGATGAGATTTTGTTCAATAATTTAAATCCTTTAACTATGATTTGGATGTGTCAACTATCATTCACAAGCAATCGTCTCTAACACTTTTGACAAATTAAAAAGTTGAATGGTGGTAGAAGTACAATTGAGAAAGCCAATTTGGTTCGTTGGTCCTTTTCTTCTTTTGGCATTCCTATATGAAAAAGGTCTCAGGAACAAAACATTATGGCCTAGAATGTGGCTCAAATCTAACTTTTTAGATAGCTAAACTCCAAGCCCCCCACAAGAAAATTAATTGTTCATGTCTTGAATATTCTTAAAAAAATGTGTGGATAGATTGATTACAATTAGAAATCATAAAGGGAATATTCAGAAGGTTTGGTGCTTCAATGGTCATCTCCACTAGTAGGATTTTCCTCATCCTCCTATAGATGAATTTTGTATGCACTATGGATGGAAGTCCAATCTTGAGATCTTGTCACTAGGATTCAATGAGTCATTACTGGATAAAATCTTAGGCCATGTAGGATATTATCGTCGATTCATATAAAATCTCAAAAACATTACATCGTCATTATTCACATTACTTTCGAAAGATGCAGAGTTTTGTTGGACTAATTTTTGTCAGATTTCTTTTGAAACATTGAAAGAAAAGTTATGTGAAGCACCGAAATTAAGATGGTCAAACGAGTCCTTGCAGTTTATGTAACATCCAGTTCTACTAATCACATTTATTACCATTGACTTATTCTTTGAGGACACTTGCGAGCAAGTGATCCAGCTAAAACATGGTACCTTGTGATTATTTGTTTTGGTTTATGAGTTTACGCTATGTTTGAATATTGAAATTTGATATCTTAATTAATATTGATGTATAAGATTGAAATGTATTATGATGAGGTCTCCTGAGTGTGTAGGAAGTGTGACATGATGAGGATGTTGATGGCATTGACAGATTTCCTTGGACTCTGGATTGAGTCAGGGAGTGGACTATTGGTTTTGATTATGAGTACTTATTTTTATTAATGCATGTATTATGATGATTTCAGTTATGGATTTCATGTATAAGAGTTATTAATATTATCCTTGTCAGTGGATACAGGCATGGTGATGCTTGCTAATCTGAATCACATATGGAGTAAAGGGGTTAGACACAGATATCAGATAGATGAGGGAGAGGTGTGGCAACATCCCTATCACATCCTACTAGTACTCCCTCCATGACCTGAACTGAAGGTTAACAACTACCTTGTTCCTCAGAGGTTCACGACATTGTGAAAGAAGACTGAGACAGTCACTCACGAGGATTTTTGAGGGGCGCACAATAAGGTAGATTCTTTATTCCTCGGTAAGCCCTTAGTCTGACACAAAGTCAATAAGTGGAGTATTGACTCCAAGCGTCATACAACTTCTAAACTAAGTCAAATAGTGAGTGGCACCCTTGGATCATGTAGGTGCATCTTGAAGGGCACGTCACATGAATAAAGTAATGAGTTATTAAAAATCTAGAAGACCTTAGAGAACAAAATAATTATTTAGAACTAATAGAAAAAAAAAAAGAATATGAATTTAGATAATTTTATTTTAATTTATGAAAGGGAACATAATAAAATCAAAGTCTAAAATGGTTATGCCTAAATGAATTTATATTAAATGAGCATAAAGAAAATCTTAGACTAAACAAAACTATTATAGGGAGAATAAAATATTATTAAAATTAATAATAATTAAAAGAAATTGTTTTCATGAGAGAATGGGTTGCCAACATAGAGTTAGAGTCCTAAGTCAATCTAGTCTCTAAATCATACTAAGAGAAGAGTCATAATCAAACTCCAACTATAAATTAGTTAGGAGACACAATTAAAGAGAATTTGAGGAACTAAGGGACAACTAGGAGAAAATCTAGGAACTAATTGAGGAGTGTGAGGAAAAATTCAAGTTATTTAAATTAAAAAGAAATAAAGCATGTGCAACTTGAGGGAAGAGTGACATGTGTACAAGGTGAATAATATTTCAATTGATTAATAAAAAAATACTAATTATGCATGAGGTGACAAGTGTCAGTGTGAAAATTCTTATAAAAAGAATGGAGAGGTAAGAGGAAAACACCCTATTGTTGAATGACTAAATTGTTGTCAAAATTCCATTTGACTAGTTTTCTTGTGTGAATTGGGCTACAAGTTTGTGCAAGAGGTGGAAGCCTCTCCTTGCGAGGGTAAGCTTGAGCTATTTGGATCTGAAATTTTGCATGTGACTCATTTGCAGCATAGGGGGCTAAGGATGAAGAAGAGTACCCCTAGCGTTGGTTGGGAGGTACCGGTGAAGTCTTTGATTAGCATGCGAAAGGAAAAAAGGACCTGTGCTAGTTTTTAGTTGAATATCCACCTCAAGTACCAATATTCTTTGGGTTACAATATTTAAGATTGTTGGTTATTTTATTGTCTTCGAAAATATATTGCACTTCAAATAATTGTTTTAAGAATTATATATATACAAAAAGAAAAAAATATGAAGATATATATAATTTTGGACATGAACATTGCCGCTTCTTCTTGCACATAGAGGAAGGCTTCCTCCTTAATGATAATTACATATCTGTCATTGGGAAAGAAGGATGCTTCGTTGAATTAATATGTTTATGTTTTACTTGTGAATTGTTCCTAGGTTTTCAGAGATCCTGGCTCGAGAAGGATAGAGCCATTGGGGCCTAAAACCCCATTCTTCTTATATTTCTTCCATCTTAATATCATTACTCGCATTCTACCTTTGGGAAACCTTTGACAGTCTCGGTCCACGTAGCCAAAAATAGTAGGAATCTGAAACTTGAAGGGATAAGCTACTTCATTGCTTTATCCATCGCTAGTCTAGCTCTCAACCTTCACACATTTCTTCTAGTCTGAAATTATAGATCCTAACCCTTCACCAACAATTTGGATGCTCTATTAAAAAAAAGGGCTTACACTGCAAACCTTCAAGATTTAAAATTGTATAATTTTATGACTTTGACATCTACCTATGTGGATCTTTAATCCGTGCTCCTGCCTTTTTTTCTTGACAGAGAGATAATTCGTGCTATATTATTATTCCCTACCAAAGGCCTGAGACTATAGCAATGATTTTGCTATTGATTTGACATCAATTTGCCTTTTATTTTAAATGTGTATGTGAAGAGTAATGTTTAACTAATGAAAACAAATATATATTTTTTGATGAAGTAAAAATATTTGTTTTTTTCATTTCTGATTGGCTAATATATTTCAAGTCTTATTATTACCTTCATGTATTTCAATATTTGAAATTAATTACATAATCAATAAACTTTGTTATAAGTATCATATGCTTTTAAACTATTCTTTTATTTAACACTAAATAAATAATATTAAGATTCATATATCTATACAAACAATTTTAATTGGCTGTATAAGTATTCTTTGTCTACATCATAGTTATTAACAGTCAAATCTAACATATATGGCATCTTCGTATCCCAATATGGATCTTTGTATCTTAGCGAAAGCAATGATGTAATATGTTCAACATTTTGGCATATAAAAAGTACACGACAAGTTTTACAGTGTTTTATTATATTGCCTCCACGGCAATATATAGCAATGAGTTAGCATTGACTTTCATATTAGTTAATAGGTTGACCATAAATTTATGTTATTTTCAAATGTTTAACTTTATTCTTTTGAATTTTCGTATTTAAAAAAAACAATTAAAATATTTTTTTATATTACTATTGGTAGATGAATTCACCCTCTTATTACAGAGGTGACGGTGTACCTTTAATGCAAAATAAATTTATGGGTGTCAGCCGGGTAAACTTCTCTGCAACCTGTACAATAAATTCATCTCACACGCTGCAATGGGCATCTTATTACACGTGTATTTCTCTCATGTTGTCCTCTCAATGGACTTGTACACCACTCACTCCCCAAACTCATAATGCTTCTCCACATGACCGTCTTCGTCGTCATCCTGTTTGCTCCAACAACAAGCCAAAGATTTGATCGCACATAGAATGGTTTCAACGTCCTTGAAATGATTAAGAATAATATACAGGCATGAAATAGTTAATGGATTTCATGTATAAGAGTTATTAATATTATCCTTGTCAGTGGATATAGGCATGGTGATGCTTGCTAATCTGACTCACATATGGAGTAAAGCGGTTAGACATAGATATCAGATAGATGAGGGAGAGGTGTGGCAACATCCCTATCACATCCTACTAGCACTCCCTCCATGACTTGAACTGAAGGTTAACGACTACCTTGTTCCTCAGAGGTTCACGAAATCATGAAAGAAGACTGAGACAGTCACTCATGAGGATTTCTAAGGGGCACACAATAAGGCAGATTCCTTATTCCTCGGTATGCCCTTAGTCTGACACAAAGTCAACAAGTAGAGTATTGACTCCAAGCGTCAGACAACTTCTAAACTAAGTCAAATAGTGAGTGGCACCCTTGGAGCACGTAGGTGCGTCTTGAAGGGCACGTCACATGAATAAATTAATGAGTTATTAAAAATCTAAACGACCTTAGAGAACAAAACAATTATTTAGAACTAATAGAAAAAAAAAATATGAATTTAGATAATTTTATTTTAATTTATGAAAGGGAACATAATAAAATCAAAGTCTAAAATGGTTATGCCTAAATGAATTTATATTAAATGAGCATAAGGAAAATCTTAGACTAAACAAAACTATTATAGGGAGAATAAAATATTATTAAAAAAATAATAATTAAAAGAAATTGTTTTCATGAGAGAATGGGTTGCCAACATAGAGTTAGAGTCCTAAGTCAATCTAGTTTCTAAATCATAACTAAGAGAAGAGTCATAATAAAACTCCAACGGTAAATTAGTTAGGAGACACAATTAAAGAGAATTTGAGGAACTAAGGGACTACTAGGAGAAAATCTAGGAACTAATTGGGGAGTGTAAGGAAAAATTCAAATTATTTAAATTAAAAAGAAATAAAACATGTGCAACTTGAGGGAAGAGTGACATGTGTACAAGGTGAATAATATTTCAATTGATTAATAAAAATTTACTAATTATGCATGAGGTGACAAGTGTCAGTGTGAAAATTCTTATAAAAAGAATGGAGAGGTAAGAGGAAAACACCCTATTGTTGGATGACTAAATTGTTGTCAAAATTCCATTTGACTAGTTTTCTTGTGTGAGTTGGTTTGTGCAAGAGGTGGAAGCCTCTCCTTGCGAGGGTAAGCTTGAGCTATTTGGATCTGAAATTTTGCATGTGACTCCTTTGCGGCACAGGGGGCTAAGGAGGAAGAAGAGTACCCCTAACTTTGGTTGGGAGGTACCAGTGAAGTCTTTGATTAGCATGTGAAAGGAAAAAGGACCTGTGCTAGTTTTTAGTTGAATATCTGCCTCAAGTACCAATATTCTTTGGGTTACAATATTTAAGATTGTTGGTTATTTTATTGTCTTCAAAAATATATTGCACTTTGAATAATTGTTTTAAGAATTATATATAAAAAAAAAATGAAGATATATATAATTTTGGACATGAACATTGTCGCTTCTTCTTGCACATAGAGGAAGGCTTCCTCCTTAATGATAATTACATATCTGTCATTGGGAAACAAGGATGCTTCGTTGAATTAAGATGTTTACGTTTTACTTATGAATTGTTCCTAGGTTTTCAAAGATCCTGGCTTGAGAACGATAGTGCCATTGTGGCCTGAAACCCCATTCTTTTTATATTTCTTCCAGCTTAATATCATTACTCGCATTCTACCTTTCAGAAACCTTTGACAGTCTTGGTCCACATAGCCAAAAACAGTAGGACTCTGAAACTTGAAGGGATAAGCTACTTCATTGCTTTATCCATCGCCAGTCTGGCTCTCAACCTTCACGCATTTCTTCTAGTCTGAAGTTATCGATCCTAACCCTTCACCAACAATTTGGATGCTCGATTAAAAAAAAGGACTTACACTGCAAACCTTCAAGATTTAAAATTGTATAATTTTACGACTTTGACATCTACCTATGTGGATCTTTAATATGTGCTCCTACCTTTTTTTCTTGACAGAGAGATAATTCATGCTATATTATTATTCCCTGCCAAAGGCTCGGGACTATACCAATGAGTTTGTTATTGATTTGACATTAATTTGCCTTTTATTTTAAATTTGTATGTGAAGAGTAATGTTTAACTAATGAAAACAAATATATATTTTTTGATAAAATAAAAATATTTTTTTTTCATTTCTGATTGGCTAATATATTTCAAGTCTTATTGTTACCTTCACGTATTTCAATATTTGAAATTAATTACATAATCAATAAACTTTGTTATAAGTATCATCTGCTTTTAAACTATTCTTTTATTTAACACGAAATAAATAATATTAAGATTCATATATCTATACAAACAATTTTAATTGGCTGTATAAGTATTCTTTGTCTACATCATAGTTATTAACAGTCAAATCTAACATATATGGCATCTTCGTATCCCAATATGGATCTTTGTATCTTAGCGAAAGTAATGACATAATATGTTCAACATTTTGGCATATAAAAAGTACACGACAAGTTTTACAGTGTTTTATTATATTGCCTCCGCGACAATATATAGCAATCAGTTAGCATTGACTTTCATATTAGTTAATAGGTTGACCATAAATTTATGTTATTTTCAAATGTTTAACTTTATTCTTTTTAATTTTCGTATTTAAAAAAAAACAATTAAAATATTTTTTTATATTACTATTGGTAGATGAATTCACCCTCTTATTGCAGAGGTGATGATGTACCTTTAATGCAAAATAAATTTATGGGTGTCAGCCGGGTAAACTTCTCTGCAACCTGTACAATAAATTCATCTCACACGTTGCAATGGGCATCTTTTTACATGTGTATTGCTCTCCCGTTGTCCTCTCAATGGAATTGTACACCACTCGCTCCCCAAACTCATAATGCTTCTCCACATGACCGTCTTCAGCGTCATCTTGTTTGCTCTAACAACGAGCCAAAAATTTGATCGCACGCATAATGGTTTCAACGTCCTTGAAATGATTAAGAATAAAAATTTAACACTACTGTGATTTCAAATGTTCCATCCACATAAATGCATCTTCGTTATTTTATTAATTTTGGAGGCAACATATCTCAACATGTTGCTCTTGTTTTATTATGTTTTTGAATCATTTATTTATTTTGTTGTCCATCGTGATAGTTGACCCCATAGAAAATAGTATACTTTATAAAAATGACCACTAATTAATAAATAGACGTCAAAGCAAAACTAAAAACTATAATCAGTCACACGGAGTTACTAGTAAATGGAGGGATTGATCAAATGCCTTTCTTGAGGGCATTGTCTATATTTACGGCTTGTTTTGGTTGCTTGGTTCTAGATTGGCCAATCTGAAGAAGCATATTAGGTAGTCCCATCACATAGATTAAATGTTAGATGTGTTTTTTTATCAGTGGCGTTTGAAATGACCCGATTCACCAATCTAGCAATATAGTTGTTGTATTAATTTTATCCATTTCATAATAAAAATAAAGAAATATAAAAAGATGTAACATGATACGACAAATAATAATTTTCAGCTTTAGCTTTGTAAATATTATATAAATTAAAATATATATTATAAAATTTGAAATGTTTAATATTTTTTTTAATTCCTTTTACATTAATTTTGGTAATATATTATGCAATACAATAAATATTATATAAATTAAAATATATATTATAAAATTTGACATGTTTAATTTTTTTTAAATGTGATTGGTATTTGGTTTGTTTAAATAAATTTAGGTTAATCCCAAAATTATACAAAATTTAGGTTTAATCCCAAAACTATAAGACAACCATACTAAAGTAAAAGTATGGTAAAAGATCTTGTCCAATAGTGTTTATACTGCTTATGACAAATCTATAAACTATGTGTCATCATGGAGCAACACGTCTTTCTCCATCCCTTGTGAGTCGATGCCAAATTCTTTGAATTCAAATTTTCTAACGTTGTAGTTATATGTGTTAATTGTTCTCATTTAAATAACAAAAACCCCCAAAAAAGTTAATTTATTTTAAGATTATGAAACTAGCCTATTTATTAGCATATTGTTCATGTTTGACCATAATCATCATCATCAATAATTAAAAGGTGCTAACTATCATCTTCATTTCCAAATCTACTTGGTAGGGACTAAGCTGTCATGCAACCCTTGTTATAATATGATTTATAATTTCTTAACTTTATTGATTGGTGTTAGGTATAATTTAAAGCGTATAGTAGAGTTTAAGTTGAAATCATTTAATAGTGTTATGTGAGCTTAAATTGAAATTATTATGTTGTGAGATTAAAGTGAATTTATGATATTGTGGGATAATTGAATTACTGAATAATGAAATCCATTAAATGTTAAGAGTTGTTTTTAAAATTAACATTAAACATTGGATGTAGTTTTGGAAGAAATAAATTTAGCTATTCAAATAATTATAGGATTTGTTGACAAATTTCATCATTTAGTTATTAGGGAAAATGAATACATTTTAACTATTAGAGCTAGTGGGGTAGTTAATAAAATTGTTAATAAGAAATGGGAATGGGAGATCATATTACTTGTATTCAGTAAGCTTTGGATGGACAGTAGTATAGATTGGATGGATGTGATTTCGTATGGAATTCCTCTTGTATCTTGGACAATTGTAATAACTTATAGGTGATACATTATTTAACCTTCGCTTTTATCTTGATAAAAAAAAAGAATTATATGCTACTTTTGTTGCTTTTGTTTACTCATTATATTAAGTAAACTAGAGGTCCGTTACAATTTCATATCCATACAATTAATAAATTTCTACATTAAATTACATTACTAGTCACCTGGTATTTGTGCACATTGATCATGATGCCATTAGATATCTTATGAACAAACCAATCACAAATGGTAGAGTGATTAGGTGGTTTCTTTTACTTCAATAATTTGACATCACTATTTTTGATAAACTAAGAAAACAAAATGTTGTTTCATAATTTCTTTCTTGATTAAACGCTAAAGGGGATGCTAGTCCTATAGAGGATGTTCTTCCTAATGAACACATGTTTGCATTATCTTTTCACTCACCATGGTTTGCAGATATTACTAATTATTTAGATACAAGAAAATTTCCACAACATATTTATCTGAGGGAACATAAAAAAGTGATTCATCAAAGTGTTATGTATTCTTGGGTCCAAGGCCACCTCTCCTGAACAGGACGAGATCATGTCATCTGACATTGTGTTCAAGAGGATTGAATATTTGATATCTTGAAATCCTATCATTATGACCCATGCATAGGACATTTCGAAAATATAAGGTGCTATGTCTAGGGTACTATTGGCCTAACATCTTTATGGATGACAAAGAGTATGTCAAGAGTTGTGACATCTATTAAAGAATGAGAAAACCACTCCAAACAAATGAAATTCTATTACTGTTGGTTGTGGAGCCTGATTATCTTCCTAATTTAGAGGTCTTTGTTTTCAACCATGTTTATACCCCATGAATACTTTACACCCCAGAATAATGTACACTCCTCCATGCGGGTGAGTGCAGTGGGGCTATCCCCCCAGTTGGGGGGTCTGGGGGCAAGTAGGCTCTTGAAGAAAAAATTTCCTTATAAATCTATATTGTAATTTAATAGTAAATCTGGACCATTCATTATAAGGTCGCAAATATGACAGTAGAAGTTATGTTAGGGTTTTTTTCCCTAGAAGGAAACCTTCTTTTATGAGGGAAATGTATTGTGGCTATGTATTGTTGCGAATATTGTATTCTAAGTGAGGAGATTGTGAGAGAAAGAAGAAGAAGTTACAACGGGTGTTAAGCCCTAAATAGTGTCTCATTACCCCTTAATTGGGGCATATTACATTAGTAATGTTATTTCATTTATGTTGGCTTTATTTCATTAGTTGTAATTATACCTCCTAGTCTCCTATATATACCAAGGAGACATTTTCATTTGGAATCATCTTGGAATTGTACATTTATGTGGGCATAAGTTGGTTACCCCTCGAAGAGGCTTATTATATGAATTTATCTCTTTTTCAAGGTGTTGAGTACTTATTATGAGGTTTTTCTATGCTATATTGATATTTGATTCCTAACATATGGTATCAGAGCTCAAGATCTTAGGGTTTCACTACTACATCTGAGACACCTTGGAATTTTCGATATAACTTTTTTTATACCACGTTTCAGAAGGAACGTCTTGGAGGATATTTAGTAGACAGATCAAGGTACATTGGGTTAAAATTTTAGCTCCTAAAGCCTTATAATTTCGGAGATACAACCTGTGCAAGATAGGGTTCTGGAATCATCCCGAACTAAGACATTGCAGAATTGTCTCTATAAATTTGTTTATGTAATGTTTCAGACCCTGAACTCTGGAGGATATTTACAAAAATTAGTAAGGTATCTGTGGTAAAAATTTCAGCTTCTGAGTCATCATACATTTTTAGATACACCCTGTGGAAGATAGGGTATCTGACTAGTCCTATTGACTAGGCTCAAGAAGGTGTTCCAGGTAAAACAATCATAACTTCTTCCTAGAGTATACAAATTGAATGAGACTAGTTACATTGGATAGTTGACAGTCTGTAGTATATCTAGTACAAGTTTCAGAATTTTATATCAATTATTTTGTGTGGGGCACACTATACAATTTAGATCTCCTAGAAAAGCCAAAATTCAGTGAGTTGTGGGGAAGTTACTGTAAATTCCATTTGGCACATCCAATTTTGATCAGACCTGTGGAATTGCAGAGAAGAAATATCAAAGAACTACAAAAAATAAAGTTTCATACCCAGAAGGTTTGAAACTTTGGTGTAACGCCCACAATATTTCAACCACCGTCGGGCTACGGAACTTCATCCTTGGGGATTCTCTACTCTCGATGTTTAATGGCTTGGACCCACATACCTGTGGAAATCGGGTTTTCACCGGTCGGGAGTTCGCGAGCCCTGTTGCACCATGCACATGACCTTCCAAGTTCCAAAGTCCGATGGTCAAGGGTCAACACTCTTTTCTTCGGAGATTTCCCTATCGGGAAATCGGAGGTTGTGGTGCCGAGCGTTTCATGCAACACAAAACCCCGAACCCCGAAACT
>JZKD02S2131412.1:287450-301769 GCA_000966675.3 Picea glauca | reverse complement strand
GTACTATGGCATACAAATTGGAGTTGCCTGCATCTTCACGAGTACACCCAGTTTTCCATGTTTCATGATTAAAGAAGGTTATAGGTGACAAGATCCCAGTTCAAACTATATTGCTAGAACTTGAGGAGGAAGGAAAAATCATATTGGATCTGAAATCCATCACTGACACAAGAACTTGCCAGCTGAGGAACAGATCCATTTCAGAGTATCTCATTAAATGGAGGAAACTACCTGCTGAAGATTCCACTTGGGAAGATGAGTCTTTTATACAAAAGTATCAAGAGTTACTCAAGCGTTGTGGATAACACTTGTCTCAAGGGGAGGGGCATGTTAAGCCCTAAATAGTGTCTCATTACCCCTTAATTGGGGCATATTACATTAGTAATGTTATTTTATTTATGTTGACTTTATTTCATTAGTTGTAATTATACCTCCTAGTCTCCTATATATACCAAGAAGACATTTTCATTTGGAATCATTTTGGAATTGTACATTTATGTGGGCATAAGGAGGTTTCCCCCTCGAAGAGGCTTATTATCTGAATTTCTCTCTTTTTCAAGGCATTGAGTACTTATTCTGAGGTTTTTCTATGCTATATTGATATTTGGTCCCTAACAACGGGTGTGTTGTAGGTTGTATCCATTCATTTGTTGGATAATAATAAAGGAAGGACATGGCAATTTCTCTAGTGGACGTAACCCACACTGGGTGAACCACGTGTATCTGTGTCTCTATTGTATTGTGTATCTTTTGTGTTTTATTTCTGCATTTGTTTTATTGTATTTCTCTGCGATCCTCTTTTTCTAAGAACTAGTATCAGAGAGAAAGGTAACTCATAGGAAAAGAGAGTTCCTGGTTTGAGTGGGAGCAATGGCGGAAGATGAAAATTTTAGGGTCGAGAAATTTAATGGCCAAAACTACTAGTTATGGAAGATGCAGATGGAAGATTATTTATATCAGAAAGATCTATTCCCACCATTGGGTGGAATAGAAAAGAATTTGATGGTCATGAAGGACAAATATTGGGAGGTTCTTGACAAAAGGCACTAGGAATGATATGGATGAGCCTGGCAGCATTGATGGCTTTCAATATTTCGAAAAAAAAGACAATGAAGGATCTGATGTATGCATTGGCTAAACTGTATGAAAAAACCTCAATGTCCAATAAGGTATTTCTAATGAAGAGATTATTTAATATAAAGATGTCAAAAGGTGGGTCTGTTGTAGATAATTTAAATGAATTTAATACGGTTACTAATCAACTAAGTTCTATTAAAGTGGAGTTTGATGATGAGGTCAGGGATCTTCTAATCTTGTGCTCATTGCCAGAAAGTTGGAATGGCTTGGTCATGGTTGTAAGTAACTCTATCTCTGGTTCAATTCTTTAAAATTTGATAATGTTGTTGGTGTTATCCTTAGTGAGGAAATGTGATGGAAAAGAACATGTGAGACATCAGGTAATGTGTTAAACATGGAGAACAATGGAAGACAAAAGGATGGAGGAAAGGGCTCAGGGAACCGTGAGAATTATAGGAAGGGAAGATCCAAATCTAGACTTGGAAAGATAGAGTGTTGGAATTGTGGAAAGAAACGACATCTAAAGAAAGACTGTAGAGCTCCAAAGAAACAAAGAGATGGACATAGGGAGAAAAATCAGGAAGCAATTGTAACAGGTGATGTGTTACAATATGCTTTGATTCTTTTTGTAGATAATATTTATGAGTCTTGGGTAGTATATTCAGGGGCTTCATTTCATGCCACACCCCATAGCAAACATTTTCTAGATTAAGTTCAAGGTGATTTTGGATAGGTTCATTTGGGTGATGATGCACCATGCAAAATTGTTGGAATGGGAAAGGTAAAAATAAAGAAAAGGAATGGAAACCAATAATTGTTGAAAGAGGTAAGACATGTTCCATATCTAAGGAAAAATCTAATTTCAACAGAGTAGTTGGCAAGTGAAGGTTGTATATTCATATTTACAGATAAGGTGTGCAAGGTCACCAAAGAATCACTGGTCATAGAAAAAGGAGAGAAGGTAGGTACATTGTATTTATGTACTGGTAATACTGACTCTTCTATCTCTTTAGATTCTACAGGAGTGGATACAACATTATGGCATCATAGGCTTAGACACATGAGTGAGAATGGGACGCAGATACTTCACAAAAGAAATTTGTTTCCATATCTTAAACAAATTGATTTGGATTTCTGTGAGCATTGTGTTTATGGAAAATAGAAGAAAGTCATATTTCTCTGAGTCAAAAAAGAAAAGAAGAGTGAAAGGTTAGAGCTCGTGCATACAGATGTATGGGGACCAAATCAGGGATCATCTCTTGGTGGCTCTTGTTATTATGTTAATTTTATTGTTGATGCAACTAGAAAAACTTGGTTTTATTGCATTCAACAAAAATATAATGTTTTTGATACTTTTAATAAATGAAAAGCTTTGGTTGAGAATGAGACAAGAAAAAGGTTGAAGTGTCTCAGATCAAACAATGGAGGTGAATATTGCAGAAACGATTTTGATGATTATTGTTCATACCATGGGATTCGTAGAGAGAATGCAGCTCCAGGAACACCACAAGAAAATGGTGTCTCAAAAAGGATGAACAAGAAAATCATGGAGCATGCAAGGAGTATAAGATTACATGTTGGTTTTCCCTTACTGTTCTGGGCAGCTGTTGTAGATACTTTTGTTTACTTAATAAACAAAGGACCTTCAAGATCTTTGGATGGTATAATTCCATAGGAGGCATGGACATGTAAAAGGGTAAACTATTCTTTTTGAAGACTTTCGGTTGTGAAGTATTTGTCCATATTGATAAAGAAAATAGAACAAAGCTTGAGACAAAATCCAAGAATTGTACCTTTATTGGATACAATGTTAATGATTTTGGTTATCGCTTATGGGATTATGAAAATAAAAAAATCATTAGGAGTAGAGATGTCATATTCTATGAGAAGGTCATGTACAAAGATCAGTTGCAGGGAAAGAAACAGGAAAAAGAAAAACCAAAATATAGAGTGCTTGATGAGATCACTAAAAAAGAAATTCCAAAGGTACTAGAAAATCAAAATGTACAACAACAGGAGAAACAAGTACCTTAAACCCATGCAAGTGTTGTTAGAATATATACCAAGTTAAGTAGACCCCCTAAATGATACTCTCCTTCATTGTATTATTTATTTTTGACTGATTCTGGTGAACCAGAATGTTATGAAGAGGAAATGCACGTAGACACTAAAAACAAGTGGGAGAAAGGCATGAAAGAGGAAATGGATTCCCTGGTAAATAACCAGACTTTGGATTTGGTTAAGTTGCCTACAAGATAAAGAGAATTGCAAAATAAATGGTTTTACAAGTTGAAGGAAGAATATGGAAGAAAAAAGAAGTGCAAGGCTATACTTTTTGTGAAGGGGTTTTCACAAAAGAAAGGTATAGATTTTGATGAAATATTTTCTCCTGTTTTTAAAATGACTTCAATTAGGACTATTTTAAGCCTTGTGGAAATAGAATATTTTCATCTTGAACAATTAGACGTAAAAAAAACTTTTCTCCATGGGGATTTGGAGGAAGATATTTATATGCAGCAGCCACAGGGGTATGAGGTCAAAGGGAAGGAGGATTTGGTATGCAGGTTGAAGAAGAGCATGTATGTCCTAAAGAAAGCTCCAAGGAAGTGGTATTTGAAGTTTTATAGGTTTATGACAGAACAAGGTTATAGTAGATGTCATTCTGATTACTGTGTTTATTTTAAAAATATAGAAAATGGAAGCTATATTATCTTGCTATTTTATGTAGATGACATGCTTGTTAAAGGTTCTAATATGAAAGATATAAATGTGCTAAAGAATAAATTAGATAATTCATTTGCGATGAAGGATTTGGGTTCTACAAAGAAAATCCTTGGTATGAGAATAACAAGAGACAAGAAAAATCACAAATTGACATTGTCTCTGGGTGAGTACATAGAGAAGGTGTTGGAGAGGTTTAGAATGAAGAATGCAAAATGAATTAGTACACCTTTTTCCTATCATTTCAAATTAACTAAGGAAATATGTCCCAAGACACATGTGGAGATAGAATACATGTCTAGGGTCCCTTATTCATCAACAGTTGGTAGCTTGATGTATGCAATGGTTTGCACAAAATGAGATATTGCACATGCAGTGGGAGTTATGAGCAATTATATGAACAATATAGGTAAAGAATATTGGGAGGTAGTAAAGTGGATTCTCAGGTATTTGAGAGGTATTGTTACTCATGCATTATGTTTTGGAGGTTCAGAGGCTTTTCTACAGGGATATGTTGATTCATATATGGCAGGTGATAAAGATAGCAGGAGGAGCACCTCAGGGCATGTTTTTACTATAGGTGGAATAACAATAAGTTGGATTTCAAAACTGCAAAAGGTTGTTTCACTTTCAACAATAGAAGCAGAGTATGTTGTTGCTACAAAGGCTAGTAAAGAAATGATTTGGTTATAGGGGTTTATGGAGGAATTGGGAAAGAAGCAGGATAATAGCAGGTTGTACTATGACAGTGAGAATGCCATTCATCTTGCAAATAAATTAGCCTTTCATTTGAATACTAAGCATATACATCTTAGGTACCATTTCATACGATCTGTCTTGGAAGATAGACATTTGAAATTGGAAAAGATACACACTAGCTAGAATCCTGCAGACATGTTAGCAAAGGGAGTAACCAAGGAGAAACTGAGTTCCTACTAAGTTTCAGTAGGTATTCAAGCATGAAGGTGAAGATGAGAAATTTTCCAGGTCTAAGAAGGATCATAGTCCAGCAGATACAACAATGGTGGAGTTTTTGAGATCAGTCTCCAAGTGGGATATTGTTGGTTGTGGACCTTGATTATCTTCTTGATTCATATGTCTTTGTTTTCATTCATGTTTATACCCCATGAAGACTTTACACCCGAGAAGAATGTACACTCCTCAATGCAGGGGAGTGCAGGGGGGATATCCTCCCATCTTGGGGATCTGGGGGAAAGTGGGCCCCCAGCGGGGGTTCAGGGCCAAAGCCCCTGAAGGAAAATTTTCCTTGTAAATGTATATTGTAATTTCATAGTAAATCTGGATCGTTCATTATAAGGTCGCAGATCTGACAGTGGAAGTTATGTTAGGGTTTTTTTTCCCTAGAAGGCAACCTTGTTTTATAATGAAAAATTATTGAGGCTATGTATTATTGAGAATATTGTATTCTAAGTGAGGAGAATGTGAGAGAAAGAAGAGGAAGTTACAACAAGTGTGTTGTAGGTTGTATCCCTTTATTTGTTAGATAATAATAAAGGAAGGACCTAGAAATTTCTCTGATGGACGTATCCCACACTGGGTGAACCACGTATATATGTGTCTCTATTGTATTGTGTATCTTCTATGTTTTATTTCTACATTTTTTTTCATTTTATTGCTCTACAATCTTGTTTTTATAACAATTACAACCTCAAGTATTAATCAAGCCTTTTGAAAAATAGGCCTTAACTTCATTGGGCCTATCAATCCATGATCAAGACAAAAGGTATATATTATAATATACATTGATTATGTGACTAAGAGGATTCAAGCTAAGGCTCTTCCTAAGGAACCAAAGAAATTAGTGGAAATTCTTTTACATGAAAAAATATATGTTTGATTTGGTGTAACAAGGGAAATCATCATTGATCAAGGAACACAATTTTACTTCCAAGCTCATTCAATATATCACTCAGAAATATCAAATTTGTCACAAAACATCAACATTGTATAACCTACAAGCCAACAACTAGGTTCAAGTGACCAATAAAGTCTCACAGACCATTCTGACGAAGGAAGTATAGCTTCACCAAAAATATTGGGTTGAAAGACTTCCTGAAACATTGTGGGCTTATCGAACAACATGACACAATACTATAGGATTCACTGCATATGAGCTAGTGTCTGGTAAAAAGGTAATCCTTCTAATCAAGTTTGAAGTTAAAACTTTATGTATTTCATTACAAGCTAACATGGATCATACAAAGTCTCAACAACATTGTTTAAAGAAACTGGATGAATTACATCAATCTGTCATACAATAAACTAATTTGATTTAACAACAAAGAGTTAAATGGCTCGATGAGTTTATTAAAAATAAGAAGTTTCATGAAGGATATTGGGAAATTTTGTTTGATTCAATGTATAAGGACTTTAAAGGGAAACATTGTGTTTGTTGGATGGGACCATATGCAATAGATACTTTCTATGATAATGGTTCAATCAAAATATGTACTATTGATGAAGAAAACCCCATTATTGGTGAATGTCCATCAACTACATTTGTATAAAAAATCATTGTCAAAAGAGGAGTTCATCAAAGAAAGGTGGTCCCTCCACCTTCAAATCTATTTCCTCTTAAACAAGTTTTTCAAAGGACCATTTCTCAATAGTTTAGTATATATAAATAATGATAAAAATAATAAATATATATAATAAATGCAGTAGTGAAAACCTAGTCACAAGCACTATTGGACTTGATGATAGAAAAAAACCAGATCTCTGGCTGATTTTGTCAATAAGAAGAAAAATATCAATTTTGAAAGCCTTTTCGGAGGCATAGTTGGACAAATTTTGTTTGAAAACCAATCTTTTTGGCAGGAAGAATTTGAAAAGAAAAAAATAAAAAATAAAAATTTTCATTGTGAATACTTACTTGCAGACTGCAAGCTAGAAGAGACTCTTAGTGTTTGAACTTAATTACAAAATTTAAGCAACCATGATAAGTCTCAACCACATATATACTTGAATATTTGAAAATCTTTGTCAAGCATATTTATGTTGTAAATATTGTTTTCATTGATGTCAAATATAGAGGGAGACTATAGATTTCCAAGATAAAGATTGCAAGATGGAGATTGTTGGAAATCTTGTTTTTGTAATTTTTTTCTCAGTTTTGATACCCTATCTTTGAAGGCACTTTTACTTTGAATAGCTAGCTCAAATGTGAGAATAGGATATATGGCTGAAAATATTATTCCAAGACATTTCCAATGGTATATGGCACTCCCTATAACTCCTTAGGAATGAGGATATATGAAAGATTCTATCAGGTCAACACAACTAGAAAGTACAAATTAGCCCAACTAGTTGTACCAGTTGACCCCATAAGTGAACACAGAAAAACTATAAATACAGGATATATGTTCACATTTGAAGTGTATCCAATAATTAAGCGTAAGCACAAGTGCACAAAAGAGATTTGAGGTGCACAAGAGGAGCTAGGGATTATTCTTGGGGTATAAAGGTGCACAAAAGGAGTTTTCTTAGAGTTATAAGGGTGCACTATGAAGGACTAAGGTCTACAATGATGCAAAGTACGTTGTTTTGAGGCTTTAATGTTGCAAAATGAAATTATATTTTATGAATGATGCTATGAGGTTTTATAGGGAATGAAGGTTGAATCTGACTAGGGTTTGAAGCAATGTCTGGGGTGTTAGCACTTGGTAAATTTTCTAGAGGTTGAAAACAGAAGAAATCTACAAAGGTAACTTTATCCAACCAATTTTGAAGCTAGGATCTATCCCTTCCAACTTTAGAGAGGGATCTCTCTATATGATTGAGCTATGTTTCCAATTTTAGATATTAGGCTAGGTAAAGAAATAGGTTGTTTTTGTTGTAAAAGTATTTTGTGAATTGGTTAAGACAGTCTACACATCTGCTGGGCTATGGGGTCTGTATTTTAATAAAATATGAAATACAACCAGAAACGTGAAGGAAGATTTCCACAGGGCGAGATAATATACTCACTGGATCTTTTAGTAGCTTAGATGATGGATAGAAGAAAAGATGAGAAAGATAATTTCAACTAAGAAGCAGTTAAGCATTTCTTAATTGAAAACACCAAAAGATAAACACTAGAATCTTTCGAGTCAGAAACAGGGTATACGAGATAAATCCTGCAACATTCGTTACTCTTAAAGATTAGAATTAGAAAACAAGATGATCACAAAGAAAGAATAACATTTAACTTAGAGAATAAACATCACCAGTGAATACACGCAAGAATCCTATAAAAGTGCCTCCTTTTTATTAATGGAAGATCTCTTCAAAAGTGTTACAGTCTAATAGCGTCAGGGTGTGAAGATCAACAACCCCCAATACTCCAAAAGGTGAAGTATTTATAACTCAAATTACAAACGTTCCTGTCATTTATGATCAGGACGTGCTAAATCTATTTTTAGCCTAACTGAACTAACAAATTTCCTAAATCTAGGAACTGCTTGATGACTCGGTGCAACTGCGCGTTGATTTCTGGGTAGACCGTTGATGAAGCCTTCGTACGACCTCGTCTGACTGGACAGGTGACTGGACCTGGATAGCTCATCTGCTAATCGAGAAGATCGTAGAGTTCTTTCCATTTGAGATGACTGGGCATGTTGACTTTGAACAGTCTTCAATATACTTCGTCCATTTCTGTATATTTGGCGAATGTAGGCTTGGTGAGGAATATGTATCGGATCTCGTGTTGGATACTGATGTCCCACTGAAGATCATCCAGGAATGATTTTCCAGTGATGCTCCCTTGTATGCCTGCAAACTTTGAACTGTCCTTGGACACCTCAGCCAATCTCTTTTTGTAATCTGGGAGTGTCATCAGTTTGTCATTAATAACCTTCAGACCGGGGAGACCTTTCTTCTGGAGAGCCTCAATCTTGCTGAAGAATCTCTGTACCCCCTGGTCCATGACCTAAACCTTTTCTTCCATCTAAAGCATTAGTCCTCTCTTGGTTAGAACTCTTTTGACCTCAAGGATGGTCTCGGTTCTATCTTCAATATTCATCTCTTCCAACTCTTCCCTGGTCTTAGAATTGAGGAACTTGATGATCTCATTTGTTTGTGTTGGCATGTCTCCCAATTCTACTCTGATCTTATCAACCGCCTGTTTGCTCCTCTGTACCAACTCATTCTACTCAAACATGATTTGGATCATGGGCCATATCTCATTTATGGACTTTGTGATGTTTGTCCATACATTCTCCTTAACTTCATCCAAAGTCTTCCCAGCCACTATTTGCTTTCGGAGTTGCTGTAGCTCCTACTTGAGCTGCTCTGTTACCTGCTTTTCCTTGGAGAGGCTAGTCTGGAAGGAAGTTTTGAGTTCTTGTAGGTTCTCAACTTCCTTGTTAAGCCTGTTGATCTCTGTCTCTTGCAGGTTCATCTTTTCCATGGATTTGGCCAAGTCGGCTGTCTTCTCTTGGGATGTCACTGGGATTGCGAACGGGACTGTTGTCACTGATGTTGCGCCTGCTCCTGAAATTGGAATGGCACTCAATGGAATGACTTCCATTGGCTTCAGCTACTCCTTCTATTTTAATAATCTCTCCATTTCAGCTTCCATTTCTTTGAGCTATGCATTCTGCTCCATGAACATCTTAAGAATTTCATCCTTCTTGCCTTCTTTTTCTGCTATCTCCTTCGCCTGCAAGTCCTCTGTGGGTGGGAGTTTCAGTTGTTTCCTCAAGGAGGAAATGTCAGCATTCTTCTTCTTTATCATCTCCTCCATGGCCTTGACGTTCGAAGGGTCATAGCCAATCTTGAGGACCAACTCCTCCAAAGTTTTGATTCTATTGTCCTTCGCAAAGGACGATATCTTCTCCAGCTTGAGTTGTGTCTGAGCATTGTTCAGTGACACCTGCAATTTTGCTGCAGAAGCAAAAGCATGTGCCAACGTATGGAACACCATTTCCCCTGTTTGTTTGTGCAGATCCATCTGATCTGTTGGGTGCACGTCCTTCGTCTGGAATTCGAAGGTGGCCCTCTTGTAATCCATCATCACCTTGGGGTCTGGTACCTGCGCCTGAAGGAAGGCCATGTGCATCCTACCCTTTTCTGTGTCAAATGCAGACAGCAGCCTATGCTGCGCAGTCAATGTCTGCTTCAGAAACTGAGTGTAAGTACTACTGGTAAGGGTCTGGTTCTTTTTCTTGATCAGCTCTTACTACTCGAAAATGCTCAACTTGGGTCCGGTCTTGCTTGGTTGAGTGTCCAATGGGGAGTCTGTGGATTTCTTCGACAATGCTAGGGTGATTTCCTTATGAAGGCTCGAACCGAAGGGTGGAATGCCAGACTTAGTCACTGTGGTAGGCAGGGCCTCTTTTTCTCCAGTCGGACTAGGAACTGAAATTGTCTTGGGCCTCTTAGTGGGCAACTGGAACTCTTCAGACGATACCTCTGTGACAGGCGGAGATAAATCTTGACGATAAATCTTGACGAGGCATCTTTTCCTTAGGGACCTCTGGCATGGTCGTTGGTGGCACAGTGGTCGGGGGAACCTGTTGTTCCACTTCGACCAATGTGTTAAGCACCCACACTGTCTGATTGGTGAATTTTTCAATTTCAGGCTTGGACACATGAACATACGGGATGTTCTTGTTCTTCACCCTCATCTCTGAGATGATCCCATAAGGATCATAGTGCCATGGGAAACTCATAAAGAACTTCATTTCTTTCAACATCCTGTCAGCTTCTTCCCCGGCACCCCGACTGTTGCAGATGAAGGAGCCAATCTGCCCCTTGATTCGAAGCTGCTGCTTTTTCTTCAATGATACAAAATGGATATCATCTGAATTCATAATCTGCCTTATATATTCTAAGGCAAAGATTCCGACAGGCAAATATTTGGGCAGCTTATACGGTGCCAACTCGCAACCGTATACTCTGATCTTGGTATGATTTTGGTACAGGTACCAATCCCCGGTGTTTGTGTTGTTCAAGAGATGCAAGATTCTCTGGACTTCGTCATTGATTCGAGGCTCGAGCCTGTCGCTCAACATGCTTACCACAGGGTGGTAGAACAGATCGATGAACGCCTTGAAGCTATACTTTGTGGAGTTATGCTTTAGCGAAGAGGTCCATACTGTGATTGCCTGAGGTTTACCATCTGCGTCCATCTTCTGCATGGAAAATGCAAACTTATCTGCCTGGAAAAAGACAAACATGTAGGCTAATATTGATGAATATCTGAACATGCCTTCCGTGCCAAAATTCACGAATTTTTCATGAATATTGTCTGCTAAAAAGGTGCTGAAATCAAACTGGGTGGTGGGCTTTTCATCGGTGGAGAAAATGGATAGAAAACCCAGAATGGGCTCATCTACCCACTGGTTGGAATAGTACCCTAGCAAAGCATAGAGGGAAGAAATGACCTGGTTTCCCTTAGTGGAGAACATGGACGACGGGTAAGGGGGATTGGTGGAAGGGAATTGAGCGGAGGTGGGAAGGAAAAGCTCGAATATTTGAGCTCTTTGGGGAAAAGTCATCCTCTGATACAACTCGGTAAGGATTTCCAGGTTGAAAGGAGATGCAGAGTCGGCATGGGGAATTTGCATCATCTGGTCTATGGCTTCGGGCATGATGAGGAACAAGATGTCTCTGAATGAGGAGACGACGGCTCTTTGTTCGGGAATATAATGAGCTTGGCACTTAAGCACGAACTCAGGGAAATGGTGGATCTAGGGAAAGAGGTAAAGGGGTAAATTGGACTCCCAGTGTCCAATTTCATCACTCTAGTCCAGGAAAACTTCCTTGAGCCATGACTGGAGGTCTGAGAAATCGAAATCGCATTTAGTATCTGCGATTAATCTATCTTTGTCGACCAATGGGATCTTGTCCAGGTCGACAGGAAGCGGGAGAAATGGATTCTCTTCTCCTTCTGCTTGTCTAGGCTTTGGCGCCATTTTTGCAACGGTACCTGCAATAAACACGAAGTTAGTGGGGTCGACTGACTGTGGATGAAGGCGACGGGCTGTAACGGAGGAGCAAGCGATGAGTTTTTCTGGTGTGACGAGTGAACAGTGAAAGTAGGGGGGAAACGGTAGTTTTATTTAAAAATGGGGTCGGTTGGGCGCAGGAGACAGGTCAGCTGGATCATGGATAGGTTATCCAGTAATAAATGGACAACGGGTCATTTGGGGGTGAGATGGCAGGTGACGGTGGATAAAAGATACGGACGGGTGATGTGGCGGCAAGGGATTGGAGGAAAAAGTCACAATAAGGGGCTTGTCCTAAGTGGAAAGGGGGGAGGGGACTGACAGCAGTTATGGGATGTGACTAACTCAGGAAACAAGTGGAACAAGTGGAAGGTGACGTCCATAAGTGACGGGGGGTTTGTCATATAGCAGATGGTGACGGGACGTCGGGACCAATATATTTATGCCACATAATACAAGGGACCCGCCAAAGGGAGATTACCATTTCGGACCCCCCCCCCCTCAGTTAAAAGCAGATCATCTAGGGGGGTCCAAAATTCATTTAGGGCTGTTGATCTACGCACCCGTTTCCTGGCCGTAGATCTTAGCACGCCCTTTCTTACTCATTTTGGACCCCCCCCCCCTCCATTAAAGGCAGAACGGACGGGGGGGTCCAGAATCCAATCTTGAACGTCGATTCAAGCACTCATCCCTAGGCCGTCCAGATGCGCGCAAATGTTATCAGCGATTCCGGACCCCCCCCCCCCGATTAAAAGCAGAACGGTCATGGGGGTCCGGAATGCTCTGTGCACCATAGATCTGGGCATCGCGATCAGCACCGTTGGTATGTGCAGAGAGTATAAATGGGGAGCGGGAAAAGTACATGCGCTGGAAAAACTTAGGATAAATGCATTTCATGGGTTTTTTGCCCACATTTTCAAATAGACACCACCAAGGGACTTCGACCAACCTATCCTTTAAGCATTTGAAACATGGTGCAACACTTACATCAAGCTGGCTTTATTGAAACGAAGCAACAGTGCCACTAACCTACTTTCTAACCTAGTTTCCTATGACAGTTAACCCAGATTAAACTGTTGGGTTAAGAAATTACTCTACCCTAGGGCTATCTGACCAGGATTAGACAGTCTAGCCAGATTTATTCACTAATCTAACCTAAACACTTTGGCTAAGATTAAATTGTTTATCCAAATTCATTCACTACCCTATCAACATCAAATTTAAAAAGAACTTGGCCATGCTTGAAAGGTATGGACCAAGTTACTATTATTGCATGGGGCTTTTATTGCAATTCTTTTATGCCCTCTTTTCTTTCTTTTTCTTTTTTCTTTTTTTCTTTTTTCTTTTTTCTTTTTCTTTTTCTTTTCTTTTTCTTTTTTCTTTTTCTTTTCAAATTATTTGCAGAATGAAAAATCATTTGTCAACAAAAACACTAGAGACAGATAATATCCCAGTCACCAGTTGATTCCTATAACTTATAGGGTGATAACATGGGGTATGAAGCAATGAGAGATACTGGAGCATGAAAGTTAAGGGTATGATGCTACTATGAAATGCATGAGGTATGAAGCATGTAGGTGGAGTAAAAAGTACTCTTTGTATGAAGATCTTATATTGGTTCCCATACAGGTCTTACTAAGTTTGTGCTCAGTTGAGGGACAACTGAGGAGATTGATGTCTCCAGTAGGTTGGTTCCTACACAATATCTTGTTTATTTGGTGCTCATCTAAAGAGATTGGTGTCTCTAGTACGTTTGTTCCTAGAAGATTTGTAATAGTAGGTTGATTCTTACAAAAAATTATAAAGTTAAGTTTTTTGTGGTTTTATCCCACAAGGGTTTCCAAATTAAACTTTGTGTACTGTGATTTGAGTTAACATGCATTTACTATTTTAAAGTTAATTAAAGATTGATGGATGTTGATTTAAAGTAAAAAGTGTCTTACACTGATTCACACCGCTCCCCACCCCTCAATATAAGCATAAGTTCAACAATTGGTATCAGGGCAAGTTGTTTTGAGGATTTAATGATGCAAAATGAAATTATATTCTATGAATGATGTTATGAGGTTTTCTAGGGAATGAAGGTTAAATCTTACTAGGGTTTGAAGCTATGTCTAGGGTATGAAGAAATGAGAGATACTGGAGCATGAAAGTTAAGGGTATGATGCTATTATGAAATGCATGAGGTATGAAGCATGTAGGTGAAGTAAAGAGTACTACTTGTATGAAGATCTTATATTGTTTCCCATACAGGTCTTACTGAGTTTGTGCATAGTTGAGGGACAACTGAGGAGATTGATGTCTCCAGTAGGTTGGTGCCTACACAATATCTAGTTTATTTGGTGCTCATCTAAAGAGATTGGTGTCTCTAGTAGGTTTGTTCCTAGAAGGTTTGTAACAGTAGGTTGGTTCTTACAAACATTTATAAAGATAAGTTTTTTGTGTCTTTCTCCCACAAGGGTTTCCAAATTAAACTTTGTGTACTGTGATTTGATTTTGCATGCATTTACTATTTTAAAGTTAATTAAATATTGATGACATTTAAAGTAAAAAGTGTCTTATACTAATTCAC
>JZKD02S2131412.1:232781-267408 GCA_000966675.3 Picea glauca | reverse complement strand
CAAAATCTGTTACTCATTTCGTGTCATTGATGGGGGATACATCAAGGCCCTCCTGTGACGAGTTTTGTTCCATCGACTTCAGCTCATTATCTGGAAACAAGACTTAGAAATTATTTAGTACCTTGGAACTTGCATGCCTCAATGGCAGGTTTCCTCGCTTTTGACAGTGGGTTTACATCATTGACCCCTGATCGAAAGATTCCATCGGATGTTTGACCTCAACTCATTTATTCACACTCGATGGATTGTACTAGAGTACCTTTGGAGTCATTGGCATTAATGGTGATTTCCCTCGCACTTGTTAACGGTTTCATCAATGACCAGTAATCAAGTGGTTTCTTCCATGTTCGACTTCAACACATGTAATCACATGGTTAGATTCGTACTTTTGGGCGACGAGATTGAAGACCCTGGATATCATCTCTTTGTCCAAGTTGCGATGGAGTATGTATAATTTGCGACACATAGATCCACTTTGTATGTCACATGGCTATGTCGTCTCAATTTGAATTTTCTCGCATAGATCCACAGTGTATTCCTGGTGGCTATGATATATTTTGACAGCATGGATCCATAGTGTATGATTGGTGGCCATGACCTATGTCTATAATGTCATCCATCTGTGATCTGAGTATGGCAATGCTTACCTCAGAATTAATATATATGATATTCTGCAGATGCTTGGTTGTTCGCAGGTTTTCGATTAGGTGTGCTCCTGGTTTCCGACACACACATGCAGTTTACAAAGTCTTTCGGCTGTCACTGATTCCGGCCTCATACTTTGGGGGGCATTCTGTTACCCATGATTTTGGTCAATATTGATCATGTATTGACGATGGTGTACTCAGGCTCCTCATTAGAACTTTCTCCTGAGAAAAGTGGCATTCATCTCTTCCCAGAAAACTTACTTTTGAAGAGAGTTCGCAGGTTGCTAATATCCTAGGGTGTGAGAATGACCCATTTTTGCAGGATTCCTTCAACTAGGGTGTGAACTTCTCGCACTATGCTACATAGCTAGGGTGCGAACTTGCTCTCAAGCTTGAAAAAAGATGAAGTCTATATGGTCCTATAAGGGAATCTTCTAGAAGAATGGGTTGGCATTTGAATGGTTATCCTTTTACTGGTTTCCCTGATATTGTGGGATCATTCTTATCCAAGTAACCATCTCATTCTCTCCTATATATTGATGGAATTCTCATGGAAAAGGTTAAGCAAGATTCATTGAAGAATTGGTGAAAGAATTGTGTGAAGGACCTAGCTTGAATAGGAGCTTGGAGACTCTAGCAAGTCTATCAAGAGGAATTGGATCTTCTTCACACAAGGATCGAGCAAGTGTGTGTGAGCCAAGAGCCACTGAAAGGAATCTTGCGACATCAAGGCGATCAGTTTGTATCTTCTACTTTCGATTAATATGATATAGTGGCATGTCCTTTTCCCATAAAGTCATTCTCACTTTATTGTGTAATTCCTTGATCATACACATAAGTTGACAGTTGAATATATTTTGTTATCTTCACTTTGGTTGGTTTGTGTTGTCTTGGTCTTGACCTCACGAGAGAACCGGAGCGAAGCGGGAGAAACAGAGACCCTAGGAAGCGATACAAAGGTATGGTACTTGTTCCTCCCTACTAGCTAATTCAATGGTCAAAACTTAGGGAAAGAGTCATGTCCTGTCCTGTTTTGTTCTAGATCCAGGTGGATCTAGGGAGATCTGTTAGTGTCTACACCTACCGATTAGTCCGATAACACATCCTAGGAAAGTAATTTGTTATGTGAGGGATAGGTCGTGTCTTCCAGGTTGTCTTATAGGCCTCTAGAGGCAAGTCATCATGATATGACATGTGGGCCCTTGGCATCCAACCTGTGGGCTTGAAGCACCAAGGAATCTCAATCTAGGCTTGTTCTTCCAAAACTATCCACCAAGTAGGTCCTACATAGACAAATAAGCACACCCTCCAAAGATCTCAAGTCAAAATACCATGATGAGTAAATCAAATCAATAAATGAGCCACCTAAGCATGTTCATCAAATATTACCCTGTCAAACAAGTAAGTGCTCAAAAACTTTATGCAACTTTCCAAGCTTAGGTATGGGAGGGTTGACAAGGTGTCCTATTGGGTAGATCTTTCCTTAGGTCAAGGAATATTTACCAAGTGATCCCTCTCTAAGCCATGTGAAGTGGATGAAGTGGTTATGGGTCAAGAATCACTGGACAAAGTTTTCATGACATATAAGGGGTTGTATTATCTCATCTATGGGTGCCTTTCTAGAGGGTATGTGGAACCTTCTTTTGTGATGCACTTTTCCCAAGCCCATCTTCTTGCCATTATTTTCTTCTTTATATTTTAAGGGATAAGTTGGAGGCCACTGTCATGGCTTGGTGTCTAGGTAATTATAGTGGCATTCACAAATACCTCGTGAAAATGAGAAGGGTGGCTTGTTATGAGACCCCCTTGCCCCCAGTCGTGCAACTGAGAAACACTACCCTGTCTTGGTAACTATACGATGGTAATTTCATCACTAAGTATCCATGATCGTGATAGGTTGGCTCATTATGAGACCTCCCATCCTACAACTAACCCTTTAAGCATTCATTATCATTTATTTTGTAGGTCCCCCATTTCTTATAGAGAAGTGTTTCATTACTTTCTCGGGAACCCTTGGGTGAAGCATCTTGAAGGTTTATAATTAGGATCTTATCTTTTTATCCAACAACAACCCATCTAGGCCTTTATCCCCTTCTTCCCATGAAATGAGGGACAACCCCTTCTTGGGTCAGTACACCCTAAAATCCCAAGAGACAAGGAAACAGGGTTTTAACTGATGGAAAGTGGTAAGTATGGTTAGGAACGGTAAGATGGCTCTTCAAGGGAGTTTCCTAGTAGCAAAACCATTCCTGAGGAAGACCACTTATTACGGAAGAATGTCAACCACTAAGGTGAAACAGGGAAAAAAGAATAATTTCCAATCATATGTCATGAAATCTAAAGTAGTCTAAGATACAATATACTCAAAATTCCTTAAATATTGAAATGACACTCACCATAATACTTGACTTGTACCTCATGGATCAAGGCTCATTTCCTTCCGAAATCCAGCTGGTGTGGTGGATGCCATCTGAAAATCTTGACCTCTGTGGTGGTGAGATGGGTCTCCATCTTTGCAAGCAGATACTACAAGATTCTTTTCTTTGGGTACTCCATGCATTCAACCTGAGGGCCTCGAGACATCACCTCCTTAGGTATCCCTAAAAGTTGGGGATAACATATGGCTCCTACTTGGGGACTTGTACTCGTCATAGAGTGCATGAGAACTGCAACATCTCCTGGTAGACATGTGCCAAACAAAAACCATCAAATCTAGGGTGGTTCTATCTGCAATTATGATCATGCAAGGAATCCTACCTGAAGTGATAGCCACAAGTTCGATCAATCCATCTCTAAAGGGGGCTACTATATGTAGATGAAATATCTTATTCATCCTCCTGAACATGATCGTTTCTTCCTAAAGACTGAGAATATATGAGAAGTCCCAAGAAGACCTCATGATTTCCCTGAAAAGGGGAAATGAGGTAAGGGAAAAAACTAGGTCTAGGAAGAAAAAAGTGCACCCTCTTTTTCTTCGAATCCTTGTAGAAATCCTCAATATGAAAGTAATTCCTCTTTGTATATTGAGCCTTCGATTGATTTGAGGTGGCCACGTCCTGGTATTCCTCCAAAATCAAGGACAAAAGTGGTTGAGAGTCCCCGAATAAATCTGTAATCATGTCGTCATCAGGCTACCAAACATATGAATCATAGACGCATGAAAATTGGTCCTCTAAAGATGACATATCAAACCCATTTTCTTGATGGATACCCTCAATGTCGTAAATGGGGTCTCTATCGAAAATGAGACAACCAAAAACCCACTTGCATCTTCCAGTCTATATGAAAGTGTTTATATGCTCATCAACCATATGTAAAGGTTCTCTCACAAGACCATCATCAAAAGTGACCATCCCTTTGTCTTCGTGTGCATGCAGAGTAAAGGTATGGACGTCTTCATCAAGTGGAAGGGCATATGCAAGTGATTCATCTTCGTCAAATGTATCATCTGCATCTTCAAAATGAGAAAATTCATTGAGACCTTCTTGGTATCTTTCTTCATATGTTTTTTCTTCGATAAATTCTTCATATTCAAGGGTAGGAAATAAATCTCTTATGTGATTCATCATTTCCTTAGTAGCATTATTAGCAACCTCTTCCTTTTCCATATGTAAAAATTCCCTCTTCGATTCATAACAAGTTCTAGATGAGGGTTCATCCCATGGTGCCATGTTTCCATTAACTGAAAAGACACCTCAATGGAGTCACCAGATGAGATCAAAGCTCATCAAAGGATGGAAAGGGTCAAACAAGGAAAGGTGGGTTCTAGGAAGGCATAGTCGCGAGGTGAGCTTCAAAAAGAGCTCACCAAAAAAAAGGGAAAAGGGAACGTCCCTTGGGTGGAGTCTCCAGGAAAGCTAGGGGAGAGGATTTGGGATAGCTTGCCAAAGTGTTGTTAGGGTTCAGAAGAGGATTAAAAATCCTCCCAGGAAATGGTGCCAAAATGTTATCACACAAGTTGTAGGTTGGTAAAAGGCCGACCCAACCACCAAGTGGCGAAAACTAGGGGACACTATACCTAATGTCACATCGATATAGGTCCCACACTTCAAGGGTGACTAGGTCACTATAGAGAGGCAATCTTGGTGACCCTGGGGGAATTAAGATGGATGGAAGGGAAGGAAGAGAAGTATCCCCCTAAAGGTCAATAATGGAAGAGGAAACTGGCTTTGATGACTCATCTTCGGGTGGTTTAAGATTTCCAAGTCTTTGGATACCTGCAAAAGGGTTTGTACCTACCCGAGACACAAGAAAATCCACACTTGCATATAGTATGTTAGGTGGACAAGCAAGTTAATATTGTTGTCCCTAATTTGCAGTAGCATATCGATCAATATATAAAAAATTATTAAACCATGACAAGTGCAATAAGAGATAGTATAAGTGAATTTGAAAGCACGAGAGTTAGTCTAGCAAATGACTAAGGATTAGCATGCACTTTGATATTTAAAACAAGGTTGTCATACAATATCTCTACAGTAAAATTTATCAGCCTTATGGCTTTAACATATAATGTATTACAGCAGAAAAATTACCCAATGAAACCTGCCCAAAAGTTGACCAAAAAATGCACTATAGAAAGTACAACATGAGGGAAAAGTTTTAGCTTAAGTCTAGGGTTAGTTTGTGTGTTGTTAGGGTTATAACAATTAGGGTTTATCCAGTCTTATGGCTTTAGGGTTAGTTTTTTAAGAACAACAAGATTTATTAAGAGAAAGGGTATGCCTCAATGAGGCAAGAGAGCCTAGGGCTCAAAGAACAAAATCCAAGTGAAAGAACTTTAAGACCTTGAATTTTCACGTTTACCGAGGAAACAATTTATTTCTCCAATGCAAAAAGTGATGACTAGTGCCTTTAATGGTTGGGTTAATGGAGTCAAGAAATTAATAATTTAGAGTTACTACCTTCCTTGGGGGTGTAAATCCTCTTACTCCCCAAGGAAAGTATCCCTAGCTAGGGTTTAGACTAAGAGGGTGCATGCACTTATACTTGTCTTAGTAAATCCTTGCTAAATCAACAATACTTAAGAAAAATTATCATGGAGACTAAGGTGGGCATGTATGTCCTTCTACTTCCCACCTAGCTCTAGCAAGATAACCTTGACTTGAAATAAAAATGATAGCACAAGCATATTTTCTTACCAATTCAAGGAAAATATGCTAAGATAAACCACCGCAATAGCAAGAGAAAATCCTTCCAAGGCTAGCACATGCTTCCACCAACCAATAACCAAGAAATATAGCCACACAAGAGCACAAGAGACAAATAGCCAAAGATAGCGAAAATTTCAGTCCAAGGCCTCTCCAAATGGGAGAGGTATGTCAAATGAGAGTCACATGATCTTTTATTTATACAAATTTCTAACTCAAAGTTTGTCCACATAATTTATGCTAAACCACAAGAAAAGGGGTCAACAACCCTAATCTTTCCTCTTTACAAAAAATATTGAATAACTCACTCTAAAATTTACTTTTTGCACAAATGAAACCCTAAAACAAGAGGATGTCTCCCCTTTAGGGGATGTTTTAGCACTTTGAAGAAGTCATTGGGGTAGTAGATGCATGGATAGGCCTCCAAAGGCCACTTATCACTCATCCAATTCCTCTTCCTCATGGTCAAAGTCTTCTTCTCCTCAAAGCATCCATGTGTAAATGAGCCATGTCTTCACCACCAAACCCCAACCCCTCTATATGACATCAAGCTTCCAAAGATGTCGTTTTGCCTCTCCTAGGCAAGTTATTTAGCATGTGAGGGCTAGGTCATGTCTTATAGGTTGTCCTCTAGGCCTCCAGAGGCAATTCATCATGATCCGACATGTGGGCCCTTGGAATCCAACCTGTGAGCTTGAAGCCCCAAGAAAGCCCAAGCTAGGCTAGTTGTTCCAAAACCATCCACCAACTAGGTCCTGCAAAGACAAATAAGCACTCCCTCCAAAGATATCAAGTCAAAATATCATGATGAGTAAATCAAATCAATAAATGAGCCACCTAAGCATGTGCATCTAATATTACCATGTCAAACAAGTAAGTGCTCAAAAGAATTATGCAACTTGCCAAGCTTGGGTATGGGAAGATTTATGAGGTGTCTTATTGGGTAGATATTTCCCTAGGTCAAGGAATGTTTCCCAAGTGATCCCTCTCTAAGAAATGTGAAGTGGATGAAGTGGTTATGGGTCAAGACTCACTAGGAAAAGGGTTCATCACATACAAGGGGTTGTAGTATCTCATCTATGGGTGCCTTTGTAGATGGTGTGTGGCACCTTCTTTTGTGATGCATTTTTTCCAAGCCCATCTTCTTGCGACTCTTTTCTTATTTATATTTTAAGGGTTAAGTTGGAGGCCATTGTCATGGCTTGGTGTCCAGGTAATGACAATGTCATTCACAAATACCTCATGGAAATGAGAAGGTTGGCTCGTGATGATACCCCCTTGCCCCTAATCGTGAAACTGAGAACCAAAAACCCTAGCTTGGTAACCAGATGATGGTAATGTCATATTGCTAAGTTTCCATAATCATGATAGGTCGACTCGTGATGAGACCTCCCATCCTCCAAATAACCCTTTAAGCATTCATTAGCATTTATTTTGTAGGTCCCCCATTCCTTATAGAGAAGTGTTTCATTGCTTTCTGGGGAGTCTTTGTGTGAAGAATCTAGAAGGTTTATACTTAGGATTTTATCTTTTTAGCCAACAACAACCCCTTTGGGCCTTTATCCCCTTCTTCCCATGAAATGAGGGACAACCCCTTCTTGGTTCAGTACATCCTAACATCCCAAGAGATAAGGAAATAGGTTTTTAGGTGATGGAAAGTGGTAAGTATGGCTAAGAAAAGTACGATGGATCTTGAAGGGAGTTTCCTAGTAGAAAACCTATTCCCAAGGAAGACCACTTATTAGGGAACAATGTCAACCACCAAGGTGAAATGGGGAAAAAAGAATAATGTCCAAGCATATGTCATGAAATCTAAAACAATCTAAGATACAACATACTCAAAATGCCTCAAATATTGAAATGACACTCACCATAATACCTGACTTGTACCTCATGGAGCAAGGCCCATTTACTTCCAGAAGCCAGTTGGTGTGGTGGATTCCATCCGAAAATCCTGACCTCTATGGTGTTAAGAAGGGTCTCCATATGTGCAAGTGGATACTACAAGTTGCATGCCTCTCGGTACTGCATTTCTGCAACCTGAGGGCCTCAAGACATTGCCTCCTTAGTTATCCCTACAAGTTGGGGATAACATGGCCAAAGGAGGTGCACATGAAACACTGGGTGTAAGCCAAGGAAAGGGGGAATGTTGAGCTCAAAATCATGGTCACCCACGGCCTTGGTGATGGTATAAGGTCCGTAGAGGAGTGGAAGAAGATTCTGATGGGGTCCTTTAAGGTGTTCTTTCTACAAGTGTAACCAAATTTTATCTCCCACCTGAAACTTGTGTGCCACCCGGTGTTGATCATGGCATTAATTGTACTTGGCATTGGACTTCTGTAAAATATCTTGAACCTATTGGAGGATGTGTTGGATCTGCTCAATGAAATGGGCCGCTTTGTCGGCTTGAGTTTGAGCATGGGATGATTCTATCTGGGTGGCCGCAAGGGGTAGTGCATCATCCATGAGACCCAATGGTTGAAATCCCAACCCAACCTGAAAGGGGTTGTGGTCGGTTGAGCTATGTATAGCTCTGTTTTAGTTTTGTTGAACATAGGGAAGACTCTCATACAATGTGTAGGGATTCCTGGAATTGTACATGTGCAGGATATGCATGATTATCCGGTTGACAACCTCAATTTGGCCATCCATCTAGGGTTGGAAGGCAGTGTATTTGGTGACCTTGGTGTTCAGCAGTGACCAGAGGCTTGACCAAAATATGTTGAGGAACTAACTCTCTCAATATGAGATGATGGTTTGTGGTATCCCAAAATTTACCTACACTCGTTCGAAGAAGAGCTTGGAAGTGGCCTCTGCTGTGATGATCTTCTTGCAGGAGACTAGGATCACCATTTTAGAAAAATGATCAACCACCACAAAAACAAAGTCATTTCCCCGCTGGGTTGACAGAAGACTCTACATGTAGTCCATCGATATGGATTCTCAAATCCTTTCAAGAGTAGGAAGAGGGGTGTACATGCCTTGTCCCTTAATGGCCAGTTTGGCAATGGCACAGGTAGTGCAGGACCTGATATACTTTCTGACATCCTGTCGAATTTTCGATGAATAGAAATGTTGTTGCAACACTGCCACTGTCTTTTCTACACTGAAGTGTCCTGTTACCTGAATCTAGTGGGATTCCCAAATCAACTTCACTCACTCACTTGTTGGAACGCAGAGATGGCCCAGATGACACAACAGCCCATCCTGAAGATGGAAATCAATGACATTTTTTGTTGTGCCCAACATTTGGTAGGTGGTAGCGAAGACAGGATATCTCTCATAGAGTTGGGTCCATTCGGAGGTCTCGTGGTCTTAGGAGTTTAGCACCGTGGTGAGTGCTACAACTGGAGGGTGAATGAGGAAATTAGTGACGTAGTTGGTGCTTCGTGTCTTATAATTTATGTTGAGATGGAATTGCTGCAAGTATGTGGACCACTTTTGATTGCGTTCATTTTTCAATTTTTCTTATGTCTGCATGAACTTCAATGACTTATGATCGATGTGGATGGTTGTCTCCTTCTCGAGAATGTAATGCCTCCACTGGAGATAGACTAGCATAATGGAGTAAATTTCTTTTTCATAAGTAAGTTACTTACAAACGACATTTGATAGTGTCTCACTATGATAGGCAACGGGGTGTCCTTGTTGAGTGAGAACTGTGCCCACAACATAGTCTAAAGCATTTATCTCAATCTTAAAGGGATGTTGTAGGTCGGGTAATGAGAGCATTGGGGATGAGCACAAGTGATACTTCAAATCATCAAACTCTTGTTGTTGTGATAGGCCCTATATGGAAATTTTCCTTACCACCACCCCTAATTACTTGGTTGAGGGCCCATGCAATATGAGAAAAATCCCAACACGAACCTGCAATAGAAATTGGCAAGGCCTAAAAAGATCTGAAGCTTAGTGAGTGTGGTTGGGGCTGGCCAATCATGAATGACCTGGATATTGGATGGATTCACATGCACCCCATGCTTATCAACAATGTAGCCAAGGTACTGGACCCTGTCCATGCTGAAGGAGAATTTTTCCAAATTTGCATATAGCTTGTGTTGTCGCAGAGTGTGCAAAACCTGATGAATATGCTGCAAGTGTTCCCCCCAAGTCTTGTTATAGATGAGGATGTTATCCAGGTACACCACCATAAAATAATTTGTGAAAGGCCGCAATATAACATCCATCTTCCTCATGAAATTTGTTGGGGAATTTGTCAAACCAAAGGGCATGACCAACCATTCAAAAAGACCTTCTTTGGACTTGAAGGCAATTTTCCATACATTTGTCTTCTCTATTGGGACCTGATGGTATCTAGACTTTAGATCAATCTTACTAAAGTATTTGGCCCCCTTGAGTTGGTCAAGGAAATCATCGATTTGGGGAATCAGGGACCAGTTCGTGACTGTGATTTTACTTAGGGCCTAGTAATCGATGCAGAGTCCCCGGGTCCTATATTTCTTCTACACAAAAATGATCGGGCCTCCACACGGTGATGAGTTGGGTCAGATGTGCCTCTTTTTGAGCAGTTCTTAAATTTGAATCTTAATCTCCTCATTTTTTAACAGAGAGAGGAAATAGACTAACCCATTGGGTAGCAGTACACTGGGGTTTAGATCAATTGAATGCTTGAGCTAACCATGCATAGGCACCCCAGTGGGTGAGGAGAAGATGTATTTGTATTCTTCCATGACCTTATCCAATTTCTTTTGTTGCATGTAGAGATCGAACGTGGAGGCCATGTATGTGGCTGCAATATTCCACTCACTTTGAGAGAGAATCACGAAAAAGACAAACTTTATGGTTTAAGAGATGACCTTCCTACATTTCTTGGAAGAGATCAAGGAAATGGCAGTTGGTGGAATACCTCGAGTATCCTGTACAATTTCCTGTCCAAAGTAATAATAACACTGTGAGCCCTAAACTCATAGACAACATGAAGTTTCCATAAATAAGGTTGGCCAAAAATAACATCACAAACATCAAGGGGAGAAACATCACACAATACCTCATATTTGAAGGGCTTGATATCATAGGATAGGAAGCATTGTTGGCTTACACAAAGATCGGTTCCTTGGCAGAGCCATCCAATGGTGTATGGTTGCGGGTGTGGCGTTGTTAGTAGAGCCAATCGCTTGACAACCTCCATCGATATGAGATTCTTTTGACTACCTCTATCAATAATGAAGTGCAGTGGAGTACCCTTCATCCACATCTATGAATGAAAGAGGCACTTACCTTCCTCTATCTCATCAATTTCACTGGGATAGATCTTGGTGGTAGCAATGGTAGCACTAGGTTTTGTGTCAATAATTTCTCTCCCCTTTTCTAGTTTTGACTCAGAGTCATAACCCACATCTGATTCAGAGGTTTTCACCTCAACCACCAACAAATTCTTTGAGCAGCAATCAACAATGTTATGACAGGGGCTCTTACGGAAGTCGCAACACTTGCTGGTGTCTTTCCTCGTCTTTCCATTGTCCTTATTTGTTTGTGTTTTAGAATAGTTTTACTGAGGCTGTCCATATTTTATCTGCCCTTTGTTCTATAGGCTGGGGTGGCCCTTTCCCTGCTTTTGTTGTGAGGGGTTCCCAAAACCAAACTGTCGCGTATTTTGTTTAATCTTATGCTCGATTTTGAAAACATATCGATAGGTCACGCCCAAGGATGAGATGTCCAGAAATTCCATTTCTGACTAGATATATCTATGAAAACAACCATGGTACTTGAGCACCAGATGTTGCTCAGAATATTTGATACCCAACTTGGTGCTCAAGGTATGGAATATATTTGTGAACTATGGCATTGTTTGGTCTCTTTCCTATTGTAGTGTGGTCCATCTTGTATACAAGTCATCATGACTTCCAAAAGGACAATATTGTTCCATAATAAAATCCCTGAAGGACTCCCAGGGGAGTGATATTGTAAATAATGAGGTTTCCTTTGTTTCCCTTTTCTCATAGAAAGTCTCCCATCAATTTTTGACATGGGGGATGGCTTTGAGGAGTGAAAATGTAATATTTTCTCTATTGGAAAAGTTATGGATGGAAAAATACCTTTCTAGAAAATTCAACCATTTGTCTATAGCATCTACGTCTATTTGACCTTCCAATATATGAATATAAAATTTAATGCGTACCTTGAAGGGGGTGGCCCCTTCGCTTCAGGAAGATGCATCACCTATTGGTAGTCGTCGAAGGATTTGCACAAAACTATCCATCATCTCGTTCATCTGTTATGTGAGGGATTCCTCGAGTAATAGTTTGAAAGGATCTCCTATCCCATCATATTTATTTTCTCCCACCATGGAAGGTCGCTTGGGCCTGTGAGATATCTTGTCCTCAAGAGAAACAATATCAAGACCTAACTCTTTGTACTTTGACCTTGTCAAGGACATGCACTAAGAATGACAAGTAGCATACCACTCTGATACCATTGATCCATATTTTATGAGAAGAACGAAATGAATATATATATATATATATTATTAACATAGAGATACAGTGAAAAATAACAAAGATACATTAAAACTTGGCTTCTATTCAATAAAGAAATACGCTGAAACTGTAAAATGAAGATTGAAACAAGCTTGCTAGAATGGTGGTGGCTTATCTATGAGAAGAGATGTGACAGTTGTGCTCATTCGCAAGAATATTATTAAAATGAGTCTCCAAATTCCTTTTTACATCAAACATGAATGCCAAAACCCTAGACATCCAAAAACCTAACCCTAAGAGATGAAGCACCAAAATTCATGTGGTCCCCATTGGGATAAGTTGGTATATCAACTTTCTGGGGTTGTAACTTTTGCATACGATCCCCATTTTAGGCACACAATAGCACGTTGGATAGTTCTATCCAAGAATTACACATTATGTTATCAAACACTAAATTAGTCTATAGTGTGACTGTGGTGGGACCAAAAAATGTTGTTTAGGGCCTCAAAACGGCCTCGGAAGTTCAGGACCTGAAAATCTAGGAAAAAACTGCCAAAATGAAAATTAAAACTACCAAGATGAAATCTGTATGTGAGCCAGTTTGAATAGGTGGGTGGCCACCGATATCCACCTGGATCACCATTCCATTTTATTTTCCTTTAAGCCCTTAGCTAACTTTAAATCCTGCCACCATATACTAGCTTTATCTTTTAGATTATAGATGGTCATTCTCACTTTCATACTACTAGAGTAATTGTAATTTGGAAATATTTCTTTATATTGAGTAACCAAGCTTCTGCTTCTTCGCCAATCTTGGACTCTCCATCAAAAGTTGAAGGTTTAATTTTCTTAAACTCTCCATCTAAGTGGTCCATCTATTTTCTTTTCTTCACTGTAAACACTCTGTTTTTAGTCATGTGTGTGTCATTAGAAGAACTATTTTCTTTCTCAATTCCTTTGCTTGAATATTTTGAAGAATTCTTACTGACTTCCTCATCAATATCATTAGTCTTTGGGATCTTTTTTGTTGCTATTATTCATAACAAAATATCATTTATTTCTTGTTGATCTTCATGTGATTTCTTCAGTTTCTCATTATCAGCCTTGAATGTTTGTAACTCTACTATTAGATTTCTCATTGTTTCCAAAACCTGTGTTGTTGAGCTATTCTTACTGGGGTGTTCTAGATTTCTATGAGGTTGTTGATTATTATTTTCTTCATGTCTGTCTTCTTCACCATTATGTGCGGACATGATTACAATTTTTTTGAAATAGTTAGTTTGTAACAATGAACAATTTACTTGTTAGTTTTTTTTTTCAAACATATATTTACTATTATGGTGATGATCATCATGTCTAATTGTTGTAACCTACAACTATGATACCATATGTAACAAACCCCAAAACAACACAATTGATTTTTTTTTGTTTTAGCATGGATATACCTCATTAACCAAAAAGAATTTGGCTATCTTATCTATAAATTTGACTTATTGTTATCAGCTTACTCTCAATAGAAGAAAAATACTTTTACATTAATTACATCATCATCTATTCTATATCGAAGTACTCCCCATGATCCAAAATGGACCCAGAGAAGGTTAAGACAGCTCAGAATGCATAGAAGCAAGTCAAAACACTCAGAATGGCTTTAGTAGGCAGAGAAAGAGAAAAAATTCAAAGTTCCTAAAACTCAGTGAAAAGGGAATAATCACAAAGAGTGCATCGCAAGATTTCTAACTGCGCAAACGGCTCGTCAAACGGAGTTACGGATCAAAAGTTATAAGTGGTCAAAGTTCAGTCAAACTTGGTCAAACAAGCAAAAGTCAAAGTGACACGTGGCACCACTGCAAGGGTGACCCGTGAAACAACTGAGTTGGAAAGATGACGTGGCATGGCAGACACATGGGCACGTTCGGTGATGACACATGTCAACTTCATTGGCAAATCAAATTGTGACAAGTGACAGTTTTTATGTGAACCAATTATATGGTGCCACATGGCCCAGTCATGGGCTGCCACGTGGCACCCTTCCCATGGCTAGAATGTGAAAAAATTTATTCGACTCCCTAAGAGTCGACCTCATCACCTCCAAACAACCCAAAGGCCCCACACACACATGCTAACCACTACACCATACCTTGTTTCTTCTTTGTAATATGGTTTAAATATTATTTAAATTTAAACTTTAGACTTAGGCACCAATGAGAGGGGCTCGGCCTTCGGCCCAGCCCCTGATCACGTGTTTAGCACCATATGCTTATCCCACTCCACCCGCCTAGGGGCTTAAACTCAACCACCTCCATATTTAGCATATTCCATTATATTTAGAACTTTCTGCCATTTTCTCCGCCATTTTTACCAAGCGCACCAAAACTGTTATAACACATGTATTAAAATGGAGATCCATGGGATTCGACCCCAGAACCTCCGCCAAACTGAACGCCTTAATTTAACCAATGTAACCAACTTGCCAACTATGCACTTATGGCATAACCACCCGAAATCTTGTATATAAGGGGGTCTCGGGTAGTACATTTGAACACATGAGAGCATAGAAAAGGGGCAGGCTGAGCACATCCGTACAGTATGGATTTGGGCACAATTTTCCATATATTGGCATGTATTTTGAGATTTTTTCGTCATTAATTGCAGGAGCAGTGGCACAGAAACCGAGGCAGGGGTGTCTTGGGGGCCCGAAAGTGTCCGACTCAGATTGAGGTGTGGAGACAGTCATGTTTAGGTAAAACAACGCCACGAACACAGTGGTGGTGTTAGTTTTCTAATTGGAGCAAATCTTCTATGGATTAACTCCAGAATGAGATATATTCATGTATTTTGCCCGATTCTTTTATGGAGTTAATAAAAAGACCTACCCATTTGAGAGCAAGACCCGGAGACGTAGTCCACCAGGGACGAACTCCGTTATCAAGTTCTTTGTGTTCATATTGCATGATTATGTCTCTTTTACTTTGAGCTTTTCCTTCTTTGTGGTGTACTTTTGTTTATGCTCATTTAATACAATTCTTTAATAAGTCACCCGACGAAAAGATCCTGGATCATGTTGGTATCAGAGCAGTCGTCTTTGACTTGAATTGTTGAGTATGAATGCTTACTAGGGCCAAGCATAAGCAGGGTGAAGGAATGCTTAAGACTTTCAATCCCGAAGTTGGTCGTACATCTCGAAGGACAAATATGGCAGAAGAGGACAAGCATGATGAACATGAGAAAAACTTTCACATGGTCTTTTATCGCATGTCAGAAATGGTCGAACAAATGTATGGAGATTACGAGAAGAGGATGAAGAAAAAGGAGAAGAAAAAGGAAGCACATGCAGATGATGATGCTTAGGTAAACCAAGGGGTTGGAGGAGATCCTCCTGAGCCTTTGTCTTCGCCTTCAAGTTCTAGTTCCTCTTCCTCTGAGAATTCTCATCACTCTTAACATTCTAACCATAAAGCCTCTTTTAAGAAACTGTTATTAAAGCTTGATGTAAAGTTTGCTTTACCTATGTTTAATGGAGATGCTAATCCTGAAAAGTTAGACAATTGGATCCGACAGGTTGAAGTATATTGCCATGTTCAGCATATTAACGAAGAGGAAGTTAAAGTGCAATTGGCTTCTCTTCGGTTGAAAGGCACCGCTCTCATATGGTGGGAGAGAAAGCTACAGGACAGGAGTAAGTATGGTAAGCTTATTTCCTCAGGGTCAGATTTTAAAACAGAGATAAGGAAGCAGTTCTATCCATTAGTGTATTTACATAAAGCAATGAAACGTTGAGACAGAGTAAAGGTGAGAATGTACAAAGTTTCATAGAGGCATTTAGGAAGAAAGCTTTAGAATTGAATATTCCTTTGGATTCTTATGAAACTTTAATGAAGTATATTGGTGCACTTCATAGTTATATTCGTCATACTTTTCTCTTGTTTAACCCCACTAGTCTTGACGAGATTTGTGTGCAAGCCACTCACCTTGAGAACAGGGGGAAACATGTTCAAGAAGATCCCATGAAGAAACCTTCCAATTTCCCATAAAATACTTTCAAGAAGTTCAAAAGGAAGGGCAAGAAGACCGCTATAGTAACGAGAGAAGGATAAAAACCATCTTGCACTCATTGCAAGAGGAGTAGTCACGATGAAGAACACTGTTGGAAACTACATCCGGAAAAGAAACCGAAATAGTTCACTAGAAAGGGGAAGACAAAGGCTGTTGCTACAATGCAGCAAGATCTCGGTTCCGAATCAAGATATGAAGTAAAGATCACAGCAGCTGGAGTACAAGGTAAAGAATCTCTTCATGCTAGTTCATGTTCCAGTGATGAATCCCATATTGATGAACGAAAGAGGAATGAGTTATTTCATATACGAGTCGTATCTAAGCATACTAAGATAGATACATTATTTGATCTGGGTTCCCAAGTAAACTTAAAATATGAAGCACTTGTCAAGAAGCTGGGTCTTGTAACGAAACCACATCCAAAGCCTTACCCTCTTGGTTGGGTATGTGACAAAGAAAAACTTAATGTCACCAAACAATGTAGGGTTAGATTTGCTATTGCTTCAAAGTTGATTGATGAAGTAGATTTGGATGTTGTACCGCTTGATATATGTGGCATAGTGTTGGGAAGTCTGTATCTTTATGATAGAAAAGCAGTCTTCTTTCGTCACGAGAAAAATACCACCTTACTAAAGGGGGAGTGGAATATATTGTTAGAGCTCACAGCATGAGGGTGAATACGACGCTTGTTAGTGCAGGGCAAATGAAAAGACTCATAACCACTAATAAGAGATATGTACTCATGGTCGTCAAAGAGAAATATGTCGGGACATCCGACGCTTTCCGAGGATTTGATCTGTCTCATAAACAAGAATTAACTGATATTGTCTCTAAGTATGATTATATTTTTCAGGAACCAAATGGATTACCTCCTAAGAGGGAAATCCAACATGAGATACATCTTCAACAGGATTCTCCTTTGCCTAATGTGGGCAGGTACAGGATGTCAGTTGTGGAGATGACAGAGATCAAGAAGCAGGTACAGGGCTTATTGGATCAAGGGGTCATCAGGCCCAGTTCATCTCCTTGTGGTTCTTCGATCGTGATGGTGCCAAAGAAAGATGGCACATGGTGAATGTGTGTCGATTACTGGGCCTTAAATAAAATCACGGTGAAAAATCGATACCCTCTTCCTCGCATGGATGATTTACTTGATCAGTTGAAGAATGTTGTTTATTTCACTAAGTTGGATTTGCGCAATGGATATCATCAAATCAGGGTTGCAGAACATGATGCATGGAAGACTCCCTTTAAAACCAAACAAGGATTGTTTGAGTGGCTAGTTATGTCGTTTGGGCTTTGTAATGCTCCGGTAACTTTCATGCGTGTGATGAATGATGTATTCAGGCCTTTCTTGGATGACTTTGTGATGGTATATTTAGACGACATTCTTGTTTTCAGCGGGACTTGGGATGAATATGTAAGGCATGTAAAACAAGTATTGGATACTTTGTAGAGGGAAAAGTTGTATGTGAAAATGTCAAAGTGTGAATTTTGCAAGACTGCACTTGTATACTTAGGTCACATCATGGGAGGAGGACAATTGCAGATTGATCCTTCAAAAATTGAAGTGATTGTGAAATGGCCTGAGCCAAAGAGTGTAACTGAGATTCAAAGCTTCTTGGGTGCAGTCCAGTATTGGAGAAGATTCATTCCCAACTTCTCTTTTATCGCAGCTCCTTTGCATGCCTTAACCAGTGTGAAGAACAATTTTCAGTGGGAAGGAAAGAAACAAAAATATTTCAACATTTTGAAGGAGAAGATCAATACCACACCAGTATTAGCACTGTCGAATCTTCAACAGTCGTTCGAGATCGAGATAGATGCCAGCGGATACGCCATGGGTGTAGTATTGATGCAATACCGTAAGCCTATCTGTTACCACTCTGAGACTTTTAACCAAGTTGTTTTTAACTATCCTACATATGATAAAGAGTTGTATGCATTAGTTCAAAGCGTAAAGAAATGGAAGCATTACTTGTTAGGGAAGGAAACAACTATACATACAGATCACCAGCCCTTACAGTATCTTCAAGCACAAACCAAATTGCAACAATCTCAGCACTACAGATGGATGGGTTTTCTACAAAAATTTCATTTGGTAATCAAGTACAAGAAGGGTACAAGTAACAAGGTAGCCGATATGCTTTCTAAATATCCTATTGTTGCTTCTATTATTTTGAAGAATACTTCTTTATCTCATGATAGCTATGTAGAGCAATATGCCATCGATGAAGATTTTAAAGAAGTATATGAGAAGCTAACCCATGGTGCACAGGTAGAGAATTATTGTTTGCAGGGAAAGTTACTCTATCATCTTGGGAAGCTATGTATTCCTACAAGTGAACGAGTCCATGTAATATGAGAAGCTCATACTTCTCTTGTATCGGGGCATTTTGGGGTAGGAAAAACTATGGCTCATTTGCAGAGGTTTTGTTACTGGCCTCAAATGAAATAAATTGTAAGTAAATATGTAAAGGGGTGTGTGATGTGTTCTACGTGTAAGCCCACTAATAGAAAATTGGGGCTATACTCACCACTTCCTGTTCCATCCCATCCATGGGAAAGCATTTCCATGGATTTTGTAGGGGGTTTACCAATGACCAGAGGGTGTCATGATTATTTGTATGTCGTAGTGGATAGGTTCAACAAGATGTGTATCTTGATACCATGTGAAAAGCATATCACTGCTAATCGGACTGCTAATCTCTTTTTTTAGCATGTTTGGGTTCACTTTGGATTACCCATGTCCATTATCTTGGATCGAGATACTCGATTCCTTGGGGATTTTTGGACTAGCTTGTGGAGAATGATGCACACCAAATTGAAGAGGAGAACTGCTTTTCATCCACAGACTGACGGATAGACAGAAGTGGTAAACAGAACAGTGGTACTTTTGCTTCGAGGCTACTGCAGCAAGCATCCTAAGTTATGGGATGAACAGATACCTTATGTACAACATGCTTATAATCGAGCTTTACATTCATCCACGCTATTATCACTCCAAGAAACCCTTTGTGGTTGCAGACCAAAGGTGCTTGGTAACTTAAGAAATAGATGTTTTTTGTATTTTGTGAATGTGGATCAATGGGACAACTCAATTCAGCTTATGGCATTCAAACATCAAAATGATAAACAAATGGACAGTGCTCTCAAAGATTGATTAATCAGCAGATAACTTTAAAGTGGGTGAAGAACAGATTGTAACTAAACCAGTACAATGTAGGGTCTAAGAGACAATCAAGAAACCTATTATCAGGCTATGAGCTAAACAATGGGATAACAGTCATTCAAAGCTTGACAACACAGATAATAGTGTAGAAAGAAGGATGGAAAGCTGACAATCAAAATTGAAAGGAACCTGTGATCTGTATTAACATAAAAAGTCTGATTACAATAGCAGATTACTCTATCCAAAATCGAACCATTGTCTGATATTAAAACAGGCATTTATAGCTCTTACAAATAGTTGCACAGATCCTAAAAACATGGATCTGTTATTAAATAAAAACAGTTCTATTCTATTTAAACAACTTTGAAATTAAAGTCTTCAATAACTAAACTGAGTGGTCGAACTTGTCTTCTGTCTCCAAAATCGCCATTTGCCTCCTCCACCTTTCAGCATCTGCAATGTGGTGAAGTAACATGACACCTGTGTACGACTGTTCAATTTTCCATTTTTCATGACCGAGTTTTTAGGAAATGGTTTTGAATGTGTAACCAAAATCCCTCGAATCCTTGAGGTTGAACTCTTGTATGCGATTTAATAGTCCACTGATACATCGGCATACCTTCAAAACATGTTTGAAATAAACTGTTGCGTTTTCGGCCTCAAAACTTGCTTGCCCAACTTTCAACAGCGCAACTGTTTGAATGTTTCACGGGTTAGTTGTTGAAAGCTATCGCTTTCCACAGCTAATGGGTAATGAAATAGTAGCCTGGCGCTGTTGAAAGTCTCAATAGTGCACAAAAAGGAGTTTCATCTTCGAAATTGATTTCGAACCAAAATCAATGGGCATCCAATTTCTCACCTTGCATATTGACTGCAACTTGAGCAAGGACTTTCAGGTCTGGATGAGGTTTCTGCTTCAATTTTTGTTTCAAGCTCCTGATCTGCCTTTTGAGGTGTTGGGCAAGCAATCTTACGCTATTGTAGTTTTTAGTGAGCTTTTCCTTCCTCTTTTTGTCTTTAACACTCTCCTTGGCCAATCTTTCAAACGCTGCATTTGTCTTGGCAAAGTTATCAGATAATTTTTTATACCTATCCTTAATCACCCGCTCCAAAACTTCCTGCTGGGCAATCACCTCCTTGAGATGTTTGATCCTTTGAGACTTATTTGACCTAGGGTTTTTTTATGATTCTCCCTGCTCTGTCTGATTGAAAGTTTCATAGTTCTGTGCACATTCGGCTGATTGCTCAGAACTCTTAATGGCAGGGCACTGATCTGGCTGCTCAGATTCTGAATTTGAATAAGGCAAATTAAGGATGTTCTTCCCTGTACTCTGCTGTGTAGGATGTCCTGAACTCTGTTGTATAGTCTACTCTGTAGTCTGCTCGAAATTCAACTTTCTCTTCAACCTGTGAGGCTTCATTCCAGAAATCCTGTCCTCTGAAGGTCCTGGTAAGGCCCTTCTTCTTCTTTAACTGCTCTGAGGAGAAGATTGCTTCTTTGCACCTGCCATCTGTTCATTTGCAGTCTGATTCTAGGTTTCAAAACCTTCCCAGAACAGAAAGTGCTCCCAGCTCCTCTCTTGTTGTTTCAATTCTTGCAAGATGATCAATTTTATGAGGCCAAGGTGACATAGAATGGTTTTCACGCTCAAAGGTTGGGCTCTAATTCTATTGCATACCTTAGTCAAACTGTGATATAAGAAATAAGGCAAATTGATGGGGGTCTTTCCTGTGAAGTGATCCAAGAGTTTAAAGTGATACATCATCAATTTGTCGTATCTTCCCTCTGTTGTAATGTATAATTGAATGCCTTTGAATAATTCTTGCCACTCTTCATCTAGATATGAAACGAGCATACCTTTCTTCCACGCTTTGTGCTTGTACCCATATTTTAAATAGACCCTGAAATCCAGATCCTTAGGAACGGTGGTTTTAAACCATTTTTGACTAGTTCTGGGCAATCCTGTAGCTACAGCAATGACAGCCTCATCCACTTTGATTTCCACAGAGCCGACGCGAGCTTTGTTGCCATCAAAATCCTTGGCAAAGGCTTTAGTTGTGGCCTGGTGGCACCCAACTTGTAACCTTTCTGCGAATTCCATGCACCCCGCATTTGAAAAATGCCTCTGGACCTCGGGATGCGATTGAAAAAAGGATAAGTTATCCAATTCTCGCTTGAGTAAAGCACCACTGCATTTTATCGCCATCCTGTAGCTCATAAAACTTGATAACTATAACCCCTGTAACTGTCAGTCGAGCCGAGGTTCCGCGCTGTTGAAAGCAGTTCGGGCTTCGGCTCTATTTTGAATCAAATGAAAACTTCGACAGTATTTTGGAAACGGTTTTTGATATGAAACCTTTGTTTGATTTGAAGGTGTCAGGCTGGCGGTACCTCATCAGTACCTGCGTCGCTGAACATGAACTTGCCATTCCGGATGTGATGAGCATTAAGCGTGGGTTCTGGAACAGATTCAAATTACAGTCAAATCCTGACATGCGTGATTTAGTTTCTATGATTGCCCACTCCTATCAACGCATGCTTTGGATTTACTCTGACGTGGGGGTGATCACATCATCATTGTTGTCATACGTGGATATAATGCACGTGATTCCCGCTTCGTGCAGCAACGGCTCGTGGAAAATGCCTCTGCCAAACGCTCGCTTGCTACTTTCACCAGCGCGCGACCTCTTTGAAAACCCCTGTTAGTTGCAGAAAGTATGCACTTTCCACAGCGCACCGCTTTGTAGAAGACACTCCTTAGCTACGGAAAGTAATTACTTTCAACAGCGTGCCATACCAATTGAAAACCGCTCCTTAGTAGTGGAAAGTACGTACTTTCCACAGCGCGCCACCCGCGAACTAATTGTCAAACTTTTTGAGATTTGTCACTTTCAACAGTGCGTCAACCGATGAAACGAGCTCCTTAGCTGTTGAAAGTGGGCACTTTCCACAGCGCACAATGAATCTTTGAAAACACTTTAGCTGTGGAAAGTAAAATATGACAATTTTGAAAAAGAAGACTTTATGGGTCAGTTATTTTCTAGGACAAACCAAAACCAAAAATTTTCTCAGCTATAAAAAACTCAAAAGTAACTTGAAGATACTACCAAAGGCCATGATATCCACTAAAAAACTCAATCGAAAGAACGGTTTCATTTTGGGAGTTAACATTTGGCTCCAACTGGGATGGGCATCTCCCTGTGAGGTGACCAAGAACCTAGCTAGACTCAGTAGCCTTATTGCAATCTGAAAAATAGTTGCTAGTACCATTGGGCATGGAGTTATTTGAATGAAAAAAGTAAAGAAAACAGAATTGAAAAAGAAAATATGTACAAGAAGAACCTGGCTTCAAGGAAGCTTTATGGGAAATAGATCTTCAGGAAGCGCCCGTTGAAAGGGCCCCCTGAAATTGGCTCACCTGAAAGAGTTTGAAGAACGAAAGTGTTGTTCTGCTGCACCTCTGTTATGAAAAAAGGACCTGTCCAAAGAGCCTCAAATTTTTCGTGCTTCCCTTTCTCCTACCTTGCTACATCCCACTTTAAGACCATATCCCCTGTTTTGAATACATCTGATTTGACTTTCTTGTCGAAATTTTGCTTGATCATTTCCTGATGCAATTCAGTTTTTTCTAAGAGCTGCTCTCTATCTTGTTGCAGTTCTACCAAATCATGAATCCTCCTAGTCAAATCACTCGGTTCAGCATCAGTTTCTTGTAAGAATTTCGCAACTGGTAATGCAAGTTGAACAGGAAATATGGCCTTAGTACCATATACCAACTTGAAAGGAGAAGTACCAATTGATTTATTACATGTTACCCTGTCAGCCCACAAGGCAAACTTCAGTTTGGAATCCCAACCTCTGCCATTTTGTTCAAGCAGCTTCTTTATGATCCTGACTAAACTCTTGTTTGAGGACTCAGCTAAACCGTTCCCTTGTGAATAGTAGGTTGTGGAATGTACCAGCTGAATTCCCATCTCTTCACACAATTTCACCAAGTGTTTATCTTTGAATGCAGCAACATTATCAGCGACCAATCTCTTGGGGCAGCCAAATCTGGCGAATATGTTTTCCTGCAGAAAATTTATGATGACAATGTGATTGGCGTTCCGGGAGGGAATAGCCTCAATCCACTTTGTAAAGTAATCAGTGGCAACCAGGATCCACCGATGCTGACCACTAGAAGGCGAATGGATCTCACCTATGAAGTCCAGGCCCCATTGCTGGAAAGGCCCTGTGACCACTATAGGTTTGAGAGGAAGGGACTTCAGTTGTTTTTTACCTTCAAATCTCTGACATTTGTCACATGTTTTCACAAATTCATACACATCTGAAAATAAGGATGGCCAATAGTAACCTGATCTCAAGATTTTGTGTGTTGTGGTTTTCCAATAGTGATGTCCTCCGCATTCACTAGTGTGAAGTTCACACATGACTTTAGCTGCCTCCTCTTGATTTACACACCTCAGCAATAGACCAATGGGATTCTTCCAGAACAGCAAATTATCATTAATGCAGAAATTTATAGCTCTAAGTTTTAAAGCCCTTCTTTGAGTCTTTGTTAAATATGATGGGACTGATAAAGTCTGCAAAAACTGAATGATATGGTTGTACCACTTGCAATCAACGAGATGAGCTGAAACCTGCATTCTCTCACCTTCTCTGTTCTCTGAAGACGGAACATTTTCTGCATCAATACTCATCAGATTTATGTCAAGTAGCCTGCAATTCTCTTCTGCCAGGAGTTTGGCAAGACCTTGACCTTTAAATAGCTTTGTTGGTTTAATTTCGACGTCAAACTCAATCAACCTGACTATCCACTTACTTCTCTTGCCATCAATGTCAGGTTGGACAAGAACATCTTTAACTGAACTGGAGGGAACGAAAGCTATTACCTTTGCCTGAAGAATGTAGACCCTGAAAGCCTTCAGTGACTTGACAAGTGCATAGGCTTGTTTTTCCAACAACTCATACTTTACCTCTACGTCCCTCAAGACCTTACTGAAGAAAGCAACCGGCTGCTCTTGGTCATCAGTATTCTTCTGCAAGAGTACTGCTGCGATCATATCATTAGAAGCAAATGAAAAAATGTAGAATACCTTGGAAAAATCGGGGCTAATCAATACAGGAGCTGTCGTGATGGCTTCTTTGATGTCATTGAATGACTGTCTAGCTGCTTCAGTCCACTTTATCTCAGAGTCTTTCCTCAACATAGCAGTGATATGCTTTGTGAGTTCAGCAAAATTCACTATGAATCTTCTGACAAAATTAATAGTACCAAGGAAAGACTGAATGTCTTTCTTGGATCTAGGAAGAGACAGATTTTTAATTGCTTCTACCCTCTTTGGATCAATCTTAACCCCATCCACTGAAACAATATGCCCAAGTAGTTTTCCCTCCTTAAGTGAAAAATTTGACTTTTTGGGATTAAGAGAGATTCCATACCTTCGACATTTCAGAAATGTCCTCCTCAAGTGCTGCAAATGAAGTTCATGGCTGCTTGAGAAAATAGTGATATCGTCAAGATAAATTAAGACAAATTTATCCTTCTCCCCAATGAAAGCAATGTCCATTGCCCTTTGGAATGTTGCCCCTGCATTCATCAATCCAAAGGGCATCTTCTTGTACATAAACGTACCCCATGGAGTGGTAAAGGCAGTTTTTTCTTTGTCGTCCGGATGGACAGCAATCTGATTGTATCCGGAAAACCCATCGATAAAGGACATTACCTTCGATCCTGACACCTTCTGCAACATATGCTCCATTTTTGGCAGAGGGTAGTTGTCTTTCCTAGAGCATTTGTTCAGATTTCTGAAGTCGACGCAAGTCTGATCTCACCATTCTTCTTCCTGACCGGCACAAGATTAGCAATCCACTCCGAATACCTGAGAGGAATGATAATGTGAGCGTCCAACAGTTTCTTAATTTCTTTCTCCATTGTGGGTAGCAGAAAAGGATTGAAAGATCTGAGCTTCTGTCTGAATGGTTTGGTGTCTTTATTCAAAGGAATTTTGTGTTGAATCACCTCTGTATCAAAAGTCTTCAAATCATCATACTGCCAGGCAAAGATGTATGCAAATTCCTTCAAAAACTCCCCATAATCAGCCTTTTGTTTCTCAGTCAAATGTGAGGCCAAGTTGACATGTTTGGGATCTTTCTCACTGGACACATTATACTGGAAAACATCTGAGTCTTTCTCCCCGCTTTGCAATTTGACAGCCACATCGTTGTTATCGAACAGCCTTTCCAACGGGATCAAGCCTTTAGGAATTCTGTTGGTGGACAGCTGAACTATCTCATGCGCTGCAATTTTGCTCTTGAGCTTTGGCTGCTCAACTTCATTGTCATGTTCGTTCTCCTGATCAATCTGCAAATTCATCTATCACTGCAAGGAATCGGGTGAGTTCAGCATCGTCCTCAAAAACTTTCCAAAATTTTACATTGTCAGGAAGAGAAGGTCTATGTCTAACTTGAATTTCGTAAGACAATTTGTGAGGCAAAGGGGGAATAAATGCACAAGCCGACACAACCAATGAATCAGCCAATTTAGTCATGGCTCTCGGTACAAAAGTAATTTTGAAATCTGCAAAATTTTTAATTGCCTCCAACACTTCATCCCTGTATGCCTTCAGCCTGACATGCTTGGCTTGAAAGGACTTATTCATCTACTGAATAATCAAATCTGCATCTCCAAACACCTGCAATTTTTTAATGCCTTTCTCCTTTGCTGCTTGCAGCCCCAAAAGTAATGCTTCATATTCAACAATGTTATTAGTCACTTTAAAATCAAGTTTAAAGGACAAATGAGAAGTTTTCTTTGAGGGAGAAATGATTACCACTCCTGCACCAGCTGACTCCTTAGTGCAAGCATCGTCAAAGAACATAGTCCAGAGATCATCCTCTGATGTTTCTATGGGCTGAACTGCGATCTGATCCGTGGGTTTTCTGAGCAGCAAGGTATCCGATAGTGAATCATCAAATTGCAAGATACAAGATTCCATGTCTGTGTCGACTGCATAGATAGGATGATTGGATGGATTCTTCTCATCACTGATCACATATGCCAACTGAGATTCCCTGTAAAGTCTTCTGTTCACCCCTTTGAAAACATGGATGGTAGCGTAGGAGAGATCCATTTGGAGAGTGCCACCAAGTCTCTTCATCCATGCTCTTGATAGAAGACACCCGAATTTTGGAGGTATGTCAGCCACCACTATGTCCATCACCATCGTATTCATTGATGCTTGGGTCAAGGTTACAGCCAAATCCTTGATCATCCCAAGGAATTTGACTTTTCGAGAATCAAAAGAAAATAGGTCATGATAAGACTTGGTGATCTCCAGCCCAAGCTCATCCATGACAGCCTTGGTGATGGATGAAGACGAAGAGCTTGTAGGAGACAATGGAGGGGATGGGCGATTCGGAGGAGATGATGGAGGGGATGAATTACCTGAGTTAGAAATGAATGATTGTCTCACTTCACCCTGAACAGCAGCTACAGAAGTCGATGGGAAATAAGATGCTTTATAAAACTGATTGAGCAACAAAGATAGGTTTTCTTGACCCTTAGAGGACAGATCATGGAGAATTTCCTCAAGGACAGGCAGATTTGTGTAAGTATGTAACACACTTTTCGAAGGTTTAATTGGTGATGAATCAAAAGAAGATGATGAGGAATTCTCTTTTAGTTGGGAGGATTTAGCATTCAGTTCTTTTGGATGTGATGAAATGTCAATCTCAAAGACAGAATCAGTAACATTAGAAGAGAAAGATGGTTCTTCTATCTTAGGAACTTGAGATGAACTTTTTATTGCTTGTGAATTTTGGGTTTCAGCAAAAGACTTTTCAGATATGAAAGGATGAGTATCAATTGGAATACCTGAATCAATCGCACTCGCAGACCCAGAAGCCTGTCTCTGCAAAGCTTTGCCTTTGCTGATGATTTTTTCTGGATCAGGAACTGATGTCAATGGGCCTTCTGGGTTTGCCCTGGTGTGAGCTCTTTTAGGAGCCACTTCGTTACAATGGAGTCGCCAGATAGAAAATGTACAACCTGATAGTGTCTAGCTCTTGTCTATCATCAAGAATTAGATCTATGTCGTCTCCCAGAGAAGCTGAGCTTCGATCTCCTCTCCCCGGCAGCGGCGCCAATTTGTTATCACTCCAAGAAACCCTTTGTGGTTGCAGACCAAAGGTGCTTGGTAACTTAAGAAATAGATGTTTTTTGTATTTTGTGAATGTGGATCAATGGGACAACTCAATTCAGCTTATGGCATTCAAACATCAAAATGATAAACAAATGGACAGTGCTCTCAAAGATTGATTAATCAGCAGATAACTTTAAAGTGGGTGAAGAACAGATTGTAACTAAACCAGTACAATGTAGGGTCTAAGAGACAATCAAGAAACCTATTATCAGGCTATGAGCTAAACAATGGGATAACAGCCATTCAAAGCTTGACAACACAGATAATAGTGCAGAAAGAAGGATGGAAAGCTGACAATCAAAATTGAAAGGAACCTGTGATCTGTATTAACATAAAAAGTCTGATTACAATAGCAGATTACTCTATCCAAAATCAAACCATTGTCTGATATTAAAACAGGCATTTATAGCCCTTACAAACAGTTGCACAGATCCTAAAAACATGGATCTGTTATTAAATAAAAACAGTTCTATTCTATTTAAACAACTTTGAAATTAAAGTCTTCAATAACTAAACTGAGTGGTCGAACTTGTCTTCTGTCTCCAAAATCGCCATTTGCCTCCTCCACCTTTCAGCATCTGCAATGTGGTGAAGTAACATGACACCTGTGTACGACTGTTCAATTTTCCATTTTTCATGACCGAGTTTTTAGGAAATGGTTTTGAATGTGTAACCAAAATCCCTCGAATCCTTGAGGTTGAACTCTTGTATGCGATTTAATAGTCCACTGATACATCGGCATACCTTCAAAACATGTTTGAAATAAACTGTTGCGTTTTCGGCCTCAAAACTTGCTTGCCCAACTTTCAACAGCGCAACTGTTTGAATGTTTCACGGGTTAGTTGTTGAAAGCTATCGCTTTCCACAGCTAATGGGTAATGAAATAGTAGCCTGGCGCTGTTGAAAGTCTCAATAGTGCACAAAAAGGAGTTTCATCTTCGAAATTGATTTCGAACCAAAATCAATGGGCATCCAATTTCTCACCTTGCATATTGACTGCAACTTGAGCAAGGACTTTCAGGTCTGGATGAGGTTTCTGCTTCAATTTTTGTTTCAAGCTCCTGATCTGCCTTTTGAGGTGTTGGGCAAGCAATCTTACGCTATTGTAGTTTTTAGTGAGCTTTTCCTTCCTCTTTTTGTCTTTAACACTCTCCTTGGCCAATCTTTCAAACGCTGCATTTGTCTTGGCAAAGTTATCAGATAATTTTTTATACCTATCCTTAATCACCCGCTCCAAAACTTCCTGCTGGGCAATCACCTCCTTGAGATGTTTGATCCTTTGAGACTTATTTGACCTAGGGTTTTTTTATTATTCTCCCTGCTCTGTCTGATTGAAAGTTTCATAGTTCTATGCACATTCGGCTGATTGCTCAGAACTCTTAATGGCAGGGCACTGATCTGGCTGCTCAGATTTTGAATCTGAATAAGGCAAATTAAGGATGTTCTTCCCTGTACTCTGTTGTGTAGGATGTCCTGAACTCTGTTGTATAGTCTGCTCTGTAGTCTGCTCGAAATTCAACTTTCTCTTCAACCTGTGAGGCTTCATTCCAGAAATCCTATCCTTTGAAGGTCCTGGTAAGGCCCTTCTTCTTCTTTAACTGCTCTGAGGAGAAGATTGCTTCTTTGCACCTGCCATCTGTTCATTTGCAGTCTGATTCTGGGTTTCAAAACCTTCCCAGAACAGGAAGTGCTCCCAGCTCCTCTCTTGTTGTTTCAATTCTTGCAAGATGATCAATTTTATGAGGCCAAGGTGACATAGAGTGGTTTTCACGCTCAAAGGTTGGGCTCTAATTCTATTGCATACCTTAGTCAAACTATGATATAAGAAATAAGGCAAATTGATGGGGGTCTTTCCTGTGAAGTGATCCAAGAGTTTAAAGTGATACATCATCAATTTGTCGTATCTTCCCTCTGCTGTAATGTATAATTGAATGCCTTTGAATAATTCTTGCCACTCTTCATCTAGATATGAAACGAGCATACCTTTCTTCCACGCTTTGTGCTTGTACCCATCTTTTAAATAGACCCTGAAATCCAGATCCTTAGGAGCGGTGGTTTTAAACCATTTTTGACCAGTTCTGGGCAATCCTGTAGCTGCAGCAATGACAGCCTCATCCATTTTGATTTCCACAGAGCCGACGCGAGCTTTGTTGCCATAAAAAGCCTTGGCAAAGGCTTCAGCTGTGGCCTGGTGGCACCCAACTTGTAACCTTTCTGCGAATTCCATGCACCCCGCATTTGAAAAATGCCTCTGGACCTCGAGATGCAATTGCAAAAAGGATAAGTTATCCAATTCTCTCTTGAGTAAAGCACCACTGCGTTTTCTCGCCATCCTGCAGCTCATAAAACTTGATAACTATAACCCCTGTAACTGTCAGTCGAGCCGAGGTTCCGCGCTGTTGAAAGCAGTTCGGGCTTCGGCTCTGTTTTGAATCAAATGAAAACTTCGACAGTATTTTGGAAACAGTTTGTGATATGAAACCTCTGTTTGATTTGAAGGTGTTAGGCCGGCGGTACCTCATCAGTACCTGCGTCGCTGAACACGAACTTGCCATTCCGGATGTGATGAGCGTTGAGCGTGGGTTCTGGAACGGATTCAAATTACAGTTAAATCTTGACATGCGTGATTTAGTTTCTATGATTGCCCACTCCTATCAACACATGCTTTGGATTTACTCTGACATGGGGGTGATCACATCATCATTGTTGTCATACGTGGATATCACGCACGTGATTCCCGCTTCGTGCAGCAACGGCCCGTGGAAAACGCCTTTGCCAAACGCTCGCTTGCTACTTTCACCAGCGCGCGACCTCTTTGAAAACCCCTGTTAGCTGCAGAAAGTATGCACTTTCCACAGCGCACCGCTTTGTAGAAGACACTCCTTAGCTGCGGAAAGTAATTACTTTCAACAGCACGCCATACCAATTGAAAACCGCTCCTTAGTAGTGGAAAGTATGTACTTTCCACAGTGCGCCACCCACGAACTGATTGTCAAACTTTTTGAGATTTGTCACTTTCAACAGCGCGTCAACCGATGAAACGAGCTCCTTAGCTGTTGAAAGTGGGCACTTTCCACAGCGCACAATGAATCTTTGAAAACACGTTAGCTGTGGAAAGTAAAATATGACAATTTTGAAAAAGAAGACTTGATGGGTCAGTTATTTTCTAGGACAAACCAAAACCAAAAATTTTCTCAGCTATAAAAAACTCAAAAGTAACTTGAAGATACTACCAAAGGCCATGATATCCACTACAAAACTCAATCGAAAGAACGGTTTCATTTTGGGAGTTAACACACGCAAAGTTCACCTTTTGAGACGTGTTATGGGTACTTACCAAAGGTTCCTTTGGACTTGATGTATGGGAGAGATGCCGATGTGAATGAAGAACGAACAGAGGACAAAGCCCGCAAGTTCATCCAGAGGATTCAGCAGATACACCAAGCAGTCAACAAATAATTGGAAAAGAGTCAAGCACAGTATAAAACTCAGCATGACAAGCACAAGGTTGATCATCAGTTCCAGGTTGGAGGCCGAGTATGGCTTCACATCAGCAAGAAACGATTGAAGGGTGAAGGCAAGAAAATCAAGCCCATCCGATATGGACCCTTCACTATTTTGGAGAAAAGCAGCACTAATGATTTTCGTTTAGATCTTCCACCTTATATGCAGATATATTCAGTTGTGAACGTAGAGAACTTGAAACTTTTTTAGCCTCCCATGATCATGGATAAAGATGAGGAAGTTTCAATACCTTCAGTTGATGAGTTCGCACCTGAGTACTTGGATGAGTTACAAGAAGATATGATCCTCGAAAGAAGGACGAGGACTTAACGCAGAGGTGATGTTGATTATCTTCGAGTAGGATTAAAGGGCACACATCCAAGCAAGGCAAAGTGGATTGAGAGAGATAAGGTGAGGGAACTCTTCCCTCACTTACCAATTGATTGATGAAAGCTTTTGGTGGTCCAAAAATCTCTCAGTGGGAAGGCGTGATCCAAAATGGATCCAGAGAAGGTTAAGACAACTCAGAACGCACAGAAGCAAGTCAGAACGCTCAGAATGGCTTCAATAGGCAGAGAAAGAGAAAAAAATTCAAAGTTCCTAAAACTCAGTGAAAAGGGAATAATCGCAAAGAGCACGTCGCAATATTTCTAACGGTGAAAACAGCTCGTAAAACGAAGTTACGGATCAAAAATTATAAGCGGTCAAAGTTCAGTCAAACTTGGTCAAACAGGGTAAAGTCAAAGTGACACGTGGCACATATGAGTTGGCAAGATGACGTGGCATGGAAGACACATAGGCACGTTCGGTGATGACACATGTCAACTTCATTGGAAAATCAAATTGTGACAAGTGGTAGTTTTTATGTGGATCAGTTATATGGTGCCACGTGGCCCAGTCATGGGCTTGCCACGTGGCACCCTTCCCATGGCTGGAATGTGAAAAAGTTTATTCGACTCCCCAAGAGTCAACCTCATCACCTCCAAACAGCCCAAAGGCCCCACACACATGTGCTAACCACTACACCATACCTTGTTTCTTCTTTGTAATATGGTTTAAATATTATTTAAATTTAAACTTTAGACTTAGGCGCCAATGAGAAGGGTTGGGCCGAAGGCCCCTGATCACGTGTTTAGCACCATATGACTATACTACCCCGCTCGCCTAGGGGCTTAAACTCAACCACCTCCATATTTAGCATATTCCATTATATTTAGAACTTTCTGCCATTTTCTCCGCCAGTTTGTAACCTCTGCCATTTTTAGCAAGCACGCCAAAACTGTTATAACACATGTATTAAAACGGAGGTCCGTGGGATTTGACCCCAAAACTTCCGCCAAACTGAACGCCTTAATTTAGCTAATGTAACCAACTTGCCAATTATGCACTTATGGCATAACCACCTGAAATCTTGTATATAAGGGGGTCTCGGGTAGTACATTTGAACACACGAGGGCACAGAGAAGGGGCAAGCTGAGCGCATCCATACAATACGGATTTGGGTGTAGTTTTCCAGATTTTGGCATGGATTTCAAGATCTATCAGTCATTAATTGCAGGAGCAGTGGCACAAAAATTGAGGCAGGGGTGTTTTGGGGGCCCGAAAGTGTCCGACTCAGATTGAGGCATGGAGAAAGTCATTTTTAGGTAAAACGACGCCACGAACGTAGTGGTGGTGTTAGTTTTCTTATCTAAGAAAAGATTCTATGGATTAACTCCATAATGAAGTATATTCATGTATTTTGCCCGATTCTTTTGTGGAGTTAATAAAAAGACCTACCCATTTGAGAGAAGGACCCGAAGACGTAGTCCACCAGAGGCGAACTCTGTTATCAAGTTCTTTGTGTTCATATTGCATGATTATATCTCTTTCATTTTGAGCTTTTCCTTCTTTATGGTGTACTTTTATTTATGCTCATTTAATACAATTATTTAATAAGTCACCCAATAAAAAGATCATGAATCACCCCAAAACAGATGTAAAGACACAATCATGTCCTTCATGAGTTATGAAGGACTTCGACAAACTTATCTCGGATAAAATACAAATTATGTGATCATCACCATTTTTCGTTACCCTTGCTATGCTATCAAATCATTTAGAGACCCATAATTTATACTATGGTATAAACTACCATTTAGAAGGTAACACAAATAAAGGTAAAGGTTATAATAAATTTATACTTTAAACCTAACTTATTCGAAGATCAACTGTGTCGTCACCATAGGTGCAAGGATGGATTCATATCCTTTTAGAGTGAAGGTCGATTTATTCATAAAGGGGGTTTACAACTATATGATGGTTAAAGTGATTAGACCATCAAGGTTTAAAGCCATAGTGCTTAATTTGAACGAACTCCGAAAATCAAACAAGACTTAAACGTTTTATGTGGCAACTCATAGGTTGGAAGGATACTATATACAATTGTTTGGAAGTTTCCTCATGTAGATAAGGTGAGGTGACTATCAACCAGTTTAAACTTCATTATCTAATAAAAATAAGAACGCTCAGTCTGACTCCTTGTGGCTTTTGGCTAACCAACTGCATCCACGTATACACCATCACATGGCCTCTCTATAAAATTTTATTTCATTGATGCCGCCATTAACTTCTGGTTTCTGAGGAGATAATGACGCTTAAGTATTAATCTTCTCTACAGGAATATGAAAATTTAACGAGTACCCCACGGGTTGAAATAACCTTTGCTCATAAAGGTAAATTGGATTTAAAATAATTACTTTCATTAAAAAAATGCTTAAATAACTCTATGTTGACCCTTCATAATTTTCTGTCTATTGGTTAAAGGTTGTGGAATGTATTTTATACGCCACCCAAGGTACTCGAGTTTCATTAATGGAAATACGACTTTTATTTAATATATGAGTAAATAGAAGAAAAAATAGTTTACAAAGGTAAAGTCTATAAAGGTATAAATACCCTACCCCTTCAAGATTTGAACCTATGACCTCTTAAGAGGAAACACATGTTTTTAACCATTAGGCCCACTCAAGTTGTATGGTTATGAAGACTATAAAAAATTTCTCTACCTTCATGAACCTAGGGTCATTTCTATGATTTATGTATTGAATTTTTTTTAGCAAGTTTACTGTACTCGAATTCCAATATTTAGATTATGAGTAATTTCCATGAGTCTGCAAAATGTATGGGATGTGACTTCTTATAAATACTACTCTATAAAGAAGATTTTCTTCTCTGTTTTAATAAGGAATGAAATTTATTTTTCATCAATAATTATACAAATCACATGTACTTATTTATAAATATATTTTGTCTGTTTCCATGCTATAAAATTCTTGTATTCTAATTCAAATACAATTGGAAATCTTATCTATATATTTAGACATATATCTGAAAATTTGCATGTTATTTTAGTTCAAGTATTATGTTTTAGGATTTTCTTTGATCTATCATTCAATCTACAATGTAGAAATTCAT
>JZKD02S2131412.1:182371-223666 GCA_000966675.3 Picea glauca | reverse complement strand
GCAATCTAATTTGATTTGAATAGTTGAACTCTAAATTTAGCCCTAATCCCTTTCAATGGATAATTCTCATGCACTACTTTCTAATGATGTAACATATAATTATGAACTATTATAACATGATGAGGTGACCTCTACTAGTTTCATTCTTTGTTTTTCCAGGAAGGGGAAGCTCTACACTCATTTCACTAGGTCTGATCCATGTCCTAGGATTGACCTACCCAGTTATAACACTTGGATCTCTTTGGTGTTCCTCCTACCTGCTTTCAAAGAGATTGATGTAGTCTTAAATAGTAATCCTTATGGTTTGTTGGCCTTTTAAATAGGCTCTAGCTCGTGTTTGTCACCATTATTACTCCCAATTTCCCTATCACTATTTTCTTCATTCAAAAGCCTACCTCTACTAGAATATTATCCACATGGCTACTATTTTTAATCACTCCAAATATTTTTCTCCCTGTCCAAACTCTTCATGTTGGAGAAGAGGATATTCTACTAGGGGAACCTAATTGTAGTCTACTTGTACTACCATGAGATTGTTTGTGGTTATATAATCTTGTGCTTAAATATTTAGGACTTGCCTCTATACTGGTTTGTTCAAGCTACGACCTTTTAAAAGGAATTTTTTTTCCTTGACATTCTTTCCCGCCATTGATAAGATTAGACACATTATAGTAAGAGGATATGCTTTCACAATGACCAATTGATTGTGATCAAGAATCAGATGGTTTAATGCCTTGTTGGCTCTCCTGGGGTCACACCACAATTCCTTACCCATGTCACCTAGTGAACAATTAAAACACCTTGGGCTCTTGGAAATCAGTGAAAAAACAGTGTATGGAAAGAAGGGAAAATTTTAGGGGTTAAATTTCGCCCATGGGCTAACTTTCTATTCTTTTTACCAAAAAAAGATTCACTAATTTCCATTTTTTTAATGATTTGCCCAAATTATACCTTAAAAATCGCCAAAATTTTATAGCAACTACATAAAATCCTTATAAATTTGAATCTTTTTACAAAAATATCGCCAAATATTTAAAGTTTGCATATTTAGAACTAGAAAGATTCGTCAATGTTTCTACATTTTAAGATAAATTTCCATCCTTAAAATTATTCCGGCTAGAAAGATTCCCAATTCCTTTTCACCCCTTAAACAACTAACAAGAGTCCTCCTCCATCACAACCAATTATTAGGAAGCATACATGCCCACTTAGGAAACTATGTAAATTTGGAATTGATTGACATTTCTCACAATATGCTATCTGGAAGCATACCATGAGAGATTACTAAACTTTATAATCTAAATTTGTCATGGAATTTATTATAAGGCTTCTTTCCCATGGAGATTGGTAAAATCGCAATGGCCCAAGTTATAGACATATGTTCCAATCAGTTGAGTGGGGTCATTCCACCAACACTTGGAAGCTACAATCAACTATAGACATTGAATTTATCTCAAAATTTCGTTGAAGGTTCTATTCCAAATTCACTAGGAAAATTGCAAAGTCTTGTGAACCTAGATATATCTTCCAACTCTTTATCAAGTACAATACTAGTTATTCTCGAGAAGTTGAAAATACTTCAATGTTTGAATTTGTCTTTCAACAAGCTCACATGGAAATTTCCAAAAGGAGTTTTATTTGCAAATCGAACAATTTTCACATCCTTAATTGGAAATTTTGGCCTTTGTGGGCAACAAATATTCAACTTATTTGCATGTCCAACATTGAGAAGTGATTTTGCACTTGTGAAAAAATATACTATTGCTAGTGAGTGGAGCTATTGATTTTATAGTATGTTGTCAACTTTTGGGATTTCTTTGGAGACAGAATAGACATGTATGCAAAATTTTGATTTCTAACAAGATATTTTCCAAAATTTAGTGCATCAAAGGATCCCATATCAAGAGCTTAACATAGAAACTAATGGGTTTTCAAAGGCCAAATTACTAAGGAAAGGGAGTTTTGGATTAGTGTACAAAGAAATTTTGAGTGATGGCCCACTTTTCACTATCAAGGTGCTCTAGTTGCAAAATTACTAAGTTGAAAAAAAGTTTTAAAGAAGAATGTAATGTCTTGAAAAATGATCAACATCGAAATCTGGTAAGAATCATAACCTTGTGTTCCAACCTCTAGTTTAATGGTTTGGTGTTCCAATTTATGTCAAATGGAAGCTTAGAGAAGCATTTGTATCCTGGCAGAGATAACAACAATGGTGAATATTTGTGTGAATTGATATTTGACACAAGGTTATACATTTCCATAGATGTATCCCATGCCATGGAATATCTTCATCATGATTCCTTTGTTCAAGTAGTGCATTGAGATATAAAACCCAACAATGTTCTTTTGGATGGAGACATGTTGGGTCATGTAGTAGGTTTTTGTATTGCAAGACTAATTGGTTCAAGCTTTACTGATTCACTTACTTTATCACTTTCTTTGAAAGGATCTATGGGCTACATTTCCCTAGGTATGGATTTTAAAACATTACATTCACTTGTCTTTTCTCATTAATAATTTTGTATATATAGATTGGTTCAGTAAAATTTGATGATGTATGCTTTTAATGCAGAGTATGGATTGTGTGAGACAGTTTCCACCAAAGGATATGTTTACATCTAAGGTATTATGTTATTGGAAATGCTCACTATAAAGTGACCAACTAGTGAAATGTTTTTTTGAGACCTAAAATTGTATAGTGGGTGAACCAGGCATTTCCAAATAGATTGAAGAAGGTAATTGATAACACTTTTTTTAGCAAGGTGGATGGATATGGATGAAGAAAATAATGTATACAATTTCCTACTTTCTTTGCTACATGTTGGTTTTCTTTGCTCGAAATATTAACCTAAAGAAAGATCAACTATGAAATATGTGAAAGTGTTGGAGAGTATCAGAGAATATTTGATGGAAAATGCACTTGCTTATAGGAGATCAAGATGAAGCATATCTAGTTTACTCAGAAATAAAATGAAACAATGAATTATTCACTTTCCTCAAATAATTGAAGTTCTTCCGCATTATAGTTTGTGAAAATCACAATAAAAAAGACTCAAGTATTATCACCAAGAATACAATGTCATGATTTTTTTGTTATTGTGTATTATCTAATTGTAATTATTCTCAACATGAAAATTAGATGTATTTACAACACTACATTATGGGATGGGATTGTAGATCTACACTTCTTTTTATTTGTCATTCATCTGTAATTCCAATATTCATATCCATCTCCCCGAATAAAAATTACTAGTAAGAAAATAATTGCATTTTGTTTGCAACTATATGTGAAAGGATTGTTATTTAAATTTACCATAACTTATAAACATGAATTTTATCATAATGAAATGATTATGTGTACTATGGCGGATTCTAACTTATTTGTTTATATTGTCGGCCAAATGTCACGAGTTGAATTTCCATTTTAGATGTGAATTTTGATATTTCATGGAAATTGGATCAATGAACCTCTAATGGTGGTTGTACTCCTAAGTATAGTTATACTGAAATATGTGTAAAGATAAATATTGTAAAGCTACAACCTACTATACAATTTCTAATAATATTTGACCTCCTACATATTTTTCCATGTTGGAGAGATGTCTCCATCCCTTCTATGCCTTTAATGATGGCTTGTAGACCATATAGGTATTTGTTAAAGCTCCATGCAGTTTTGAACAATCATTATAATATGGTTCTTAGATCCAAATGAGCTCTTGGATTTTTCGCTTCTCCTATAGATAAAGGGAGACATTTTATGAAAATGGAGGTTTTATGCTAAGTGGATCCCAATGACATCAAACATACATAGGATTTGCTCAATATTGTATAAAGCCAATGAGAAGTTGTAATGAGAGTATTGTCCATTCTTAATATTTATCAATGGCATGCCTAATATGTATCAGTGACATGTTCATTTCCCAAGTTAATGATGTTGTTATATTAGTTTAATAAAATTGTTTTATATACATGGATATTTTGGATATTAATATAGCTATGTTAAAGTTATTTATATATATATATTTGTTTTTGATATGGATTTAGTTGTTTTCCTTCCCTTTTCCAAAGAGAAAATTTTAGGTATTTAAAATACAAGTTGGTGTTTTTTTACCTTTAAAATTTAGTACATAATTTATAATGAATTTTCCTACCAAATAATATTTATCCAGTACATTTATAAATAAGGAAAACATTTGTGCAACATTTTTTCCTTAGTGGTTTACCATTGCAATAGGCATTGACCCTAAAAAAATTGACCATTTACCATTCTAAAATCTAACCAATATTTTTAGAATATTCAATCCTCCTAAATATTTTTGGATATATTACATTTTCATCCTATAATGAGTTCATGGATGATTGCATATTTTTTTTTGTGACTGGTGGAATCAACAACTATTCGGGCACGTACTCACATAACACGGGGTCGTGTTATTCAGCTGCTACCCTTATAACCTCTAAGTGTGCCCACAAAGCCCCATATGCAACACACAAGGTAAGTCGAGGTTTCAAACCAGTGACTTCACATAACATAGTGCCTTAACAACACACTCCATCATTGATTTCCCTACACCACGGGGGTGTTGGAGCCGCCCTTGTTTTTTTTTTTTTAGCCTATCACGTTTTTTATTTTTGATCCTTGAATTTTAAAGATGGTTTTATTTTTCCCTCCGAGAGATCGATGATCTCTGAAGCTTGATCACGCAAGTAGTGATGATTTTTCTGCTCTCAAAACAATCCCACTTTTCGTAAGAATGTTCCCTTTTTTTGTACTACTTCGGAACCTCACAGGTCGGATACTATAATACATGAATTCACACATCCCGAGTCACGAAACGGTGAAGTCGTTTTCAGTGTTCACTCAAGGCAGTAACCAGGGTAAAGTTTGTTAACTCATGGTTAGACGTTGTCGAGGTCTCGCGCCTCGGCGTTCGTCAAACTCAAATTTTTACTTTTACAGCCCTGGGAGCCGAGAACATGAGGTCCTTTCCAGATAACCCATGTTAAGGATTAAAGGCAAAAAGGCTAACCGTGGTTAAAGTTGTTCTCGGCGTTTCTCCACTCAGCACTATCTTTTTCCAAAGTTACGACGTCTAAACCCCGACTCACGAAGTCGCGATATAATTATAACATGATTAATTAATCACTTAATCCAAGATTATCTCCCCCTTAATTAAGCCTTGTTATCGTGATCTCGCGGTTTCGCAACTCGGCTTATAAACCTCCCAGAAACTTGTCTTAGAAGCTCTGAGTTGCGATATGGCGAATAAAATGATTATAAAATTAATTATGCCCCAAAGCGCGATTACCTTTAATTAAACCAAAATCGGTCCTCGTTGTCTCGAGAGTTGGAGACTCAAATTGTTAAAAGAAATTCCACGAAGTAACGAATAGCGAGAAATTGATTAACGTCGACAAGATTGGATTAATTAAGCTAAAGCAAGATATATCCCACGTCTCGAGGCTTGCACGTTTTCCGAGGAAGATTTTTCTCTCCATCCTCCAACCGACTGTTAAACCGCCAGAAATTTATGACATTAATGGGGAATTAGGGTAAATCTACGCATGTAAGATCGGATTTTATGCAATAAATTTATTTCTAATTACGATTTGATAGGCTTATTTTGAAAGGTACCGAGTTTTGAAATATATGTAAGAGTTTCATTTCATTATAACGAACGCATTTTCATAAGCACACAGAGCTCATCACTCCTGAGTAAACTGATTTTTGTATGTATACGCAGTTCTATCACAGAAGAGCTAAAATGCAAGCTTCAGCCATGGCTCCGCGGAAAGCAGCAAAAGTGAATGTTGAGGTTGCAGGACAAGGTGCAGACAATGTCTCCGATACTTCACCCCGAAGTGTCGACTCAGTCCCTAACTGGTCGTTTGTGTCAGACGTTCTGCAATCAGAATTGGTGGATTATTCAGACGACTCCGACGACAACGAAAGAGATGATCTAAACACCAAGTACAAGATAGTCGTCCAATCTGGAATGCACAGAGTAGCAGCCAGGCCACGGTTGCTTCCATATTATGACATGATCTGATGGGCGTTGGATCACGTAGACATACCGACCAAGACTATCATGAACGGGCAGTGAGTCACTGTTGGGACTTTTAGGCCCGAGCATCTGCAAACTATGTATAAGCTACCCGCAACGTCTGATTACTCATATGGGTCCGAGTTCCTGGAGGAATTCAAAGAGAAGGAGTGCATTCAGTATGATAAAACCATGCCCAGTTTGATAAAGGATTGGGTTTCACGCTCCGCGAAGTTCAGAGCTAATGACCAGGGCGTTTATTCAATCGCTTCGTTGGAACCACAGTATAAATATGTGGCCATGATGACATGCTGGCTATATGGGAAAGAGGACACATCGCATTTTTTCCTTGCGTGGGTGCCTCTAATGTTTCAGGTCGCAGAGGGTTGCTCTTTTAATTGGGCAAAGATGCTTTCGGATAGTTTGGCCAATCGGGTCACAGAGTATCGGAAGCATAAGGAAAATGGGAGACCGTCCTCGTTCTTCATGTCCACATATATTATGGATGCAATATGTTCTATGACACCATTTCCATTGATGAGTTGGGGTTAGACTCCGGCCGAAGAAAAACCCATACATGTATATCATGAAAAACTATGGGAAAATAAAGCAGAAAGTTTCGCCTATGAAATTTTTAACTGGGTGATGGTGCCCCTGCATATCGCCATTTTCGGTCACCCACCACCCCGTATTTCGAATAGCATTGCAACAAATCTGAGCAGCATAGCGGACTGGTACGTGGAGGCAAAATTTTCATACTTCAGAGTTTTCGGGGCTTTTGTTCCCCCTCATGCGCTACCATTGTTCATTCCTCACAAGCTGGCTTGTCACGAGGTCGCCCAGCAGACGGTAATTGGCAATGTAAGTAAAGAACTCAAAGGGTACTCAAAGAAGGTATGGTTGTCTTTTCCCATTCGGTTGAATTCTTATTGTTTATTAGATTTCGGGCATGCCAAAGCCGAGGCGGCAGCCCTGGAAGACCTAAATTTGGTCTCCATTGAATATAAGAAACATGATCCACAGAGGGTCGTGAGCAACCATTTAGCTAATTGTGGGCTCAAGAGATTTGAGCATGAGAATTTACCCTCGGATGACATTTTCCGAGGGGTGAGGTCTTATGAAGAAGTTCTAGCCCGGATCCGATCCTTGGCACCCAAAGACATAGCCGCTGTATTGAAATTCTAGGAGCATAGACGAAGAAGTCTCCCCACTGTGTTGCGAGGTGAGAGTCCGGGTGTTTCCAAGACAAAACAGAAGGATGCTGAAGGTTCCAAAGATGCAACTCCTGACTCGGGAAATCACAAGGGCGAGGAGGAACAAACAAAGAACCCCGAAGCAGAGGTACAGATTCCAGACCCACCAAAGAAACAGAATCCGGAAACCGAGACAAAGACCCCAGAACCGCCAAAGAAGCAGAACCCGACCGATACCCCAAGGAAATCGACGAAACAAATTGGGGAACCCATCACTTCTGTCACCCCCTTGCAGTCGACGCAGGGGAATATCAAAGAAGGATGGATATTCAATGAGGAGCTGAGGCCGATAAGAGCAGAAGAACTTCCTCCGAACGAGTTTTTCTTTGATAAAAAGAGAAAAGCGGTGGTAAGAAGGGAATTCTACCTGGAGGGAGAGTCGACTGCTAAGAAATACAAGGTTATGACCAATGGAAAAAATAAAAAGAATGAACAATTTGCCACTGAGATCGCAGGGATGCTAGGAGCATATGCATCGGCGAATCAATTTTCGGTCGGACTTTTAAAGAACCAACTCAAAAGAAAGAATCACCTAATCAGGACTCTCGAGGCCAGATTGACCTCGACCACAGAAAATGCTAAAGGCCAGGTGAGCGTGGAGATAGAGCAGGCCAGATTGGCTGATAAAAATTAAATTGAGGTGCTCAAAACCAAGCTTGAGCAAGCACAGCTAGTGGTCTGAGACGACCGGATACAGGCGGGCCAACAGAGGAAGTTGATTGAAGAGCTGCAGGCTCGGGTAAAGATCGCCGAAAGCAGAATGATCAACCTAGAGATGTTCAAATCCCAGGCAATTGAAATTCGGAGCAGAATCTCTTCGGCTTAGCAGATTTTAATTGCCAAGATAGGAGCGATCCGGGAAAACTGTCTATTGGTAAATCAGGTTTCTGAGAAACTGGCTGCCAGAGAAAGGGATGTAGAAGTGGCTCGGGTCGCCTTCCAGGAGGCGGTCATCGCCACGAATAACAGAGTTTCAGCAGGTACTCTCGGGTTCCCAGAACAAACCAGAGGTAATATTCTGTTGAAGGATTGGGAGCACAATATCGCCCTGGGCAAGGAGCAATCCCAAAAGGTAACCAATTCTCTAGAAGAAGCTTTTAACTCTATAGACGGTGAGCTGTTGGGCATTGACAGCGGAGGCGATGCTGAAGTGTTGATACAAATGAATGTGGAACAGATCTCACTTGATCTGAAAGATAAAGATGAGAGAGATTCGGCTGATATCTCTCATATGGATATGGTAGACGTCGCCCAAGTTGATAAGCGCATGATCAAACCCAGCGCACAACTAAGTGCCCTTGACATCATCGATGCACAAATGGAGGACAAGCTACAGCAGTTAGCCCGAGAATGTTACTTTTTCGAGGCCAGCTGTCAAGCAGAACCCTCACAGCTCGTATCTCAGCTAGTGGAAAGATGTATCGCCTGCACCGAGTCCGCGCGACGGCAAACACCTGGCACCAAGTGAAGACAGAGTAGGAGAAATGGAGCGATCGCTCTCTTCTCTGTCATAACCGAAATTTTACGACTATTGAGATTCTACCTGCTTTGTAAAAAATTGTATAAATATACCCCAGAGAGGAATAAACAAAGGCTGGACCCTTTTGAGTCAATTGTAATAGAGTTTTTGCATTGAGAGTTAATACAAGCAGATCTGGAGATTCTCGATTCCGTCACTACTGTATTACAAGTTTGCTTCTATGTATCTCATTTTCATTTCAATTCATATTCATAATTGATGTGCTTCGTTATACTTTAGTACAACCACTACTATAACAAATGAATTTGGGTTTTCTGTAATTGTTTATTGTCTTTCCTCTGCACCAGCTATCAGCAGGTGTAAGACCAATCTGCATTTTCAAGATTCTACATATATTCTCTGCGACGTCGGTTATTTCTTTACTATTTTCCTCTTCTGTTTATATCCAAGAATTCCCTTGACAGGAGCCTTGCGTTATATACAGCTAAATGTTTTTTCTCCCACTTCACAAATTTTATTAAAAATAATACAGTTACGGGAAAGAGCCTTAGATTTGCATCCTTATTTTATGTCTGCAATTGTAAGTTCTTTTTTATATGACCAACTAAGACAACACTTAATCTTTCTTAAAGTTTTCTACCTTGATTGTTCCCCATGACCGTTCCTGTACCAACTCAACCAAACGTTGAACCCGGACTATCGAATCAAACGCATATTTCCTTAAACCTTTTTGACACCATTCTCAAAATAGCAACTAACTGGGTCGAACTTGAACAATCATGGATAGCCATCGAACGGGATATAACTATTCAGGAACAGTTGGAAGCTAGACAGCGCCAACGACGAAACTTTCCCTAGTTTCCTTTACCGAAGTTTTACACTTCCCGCTTCTATACCTATCACCCACTTTCGAATGCCTTGACACTGTACTTTTGAGCCTTAAGTACAGACTCAGGAACAACAGGGGGCATGGATGGTTGTATTTTAATTTGCATAGGTGTTACAAATTACTTAATAATTGTTGGCCAAGATCGAGACCAAGGTTCTCGGAGGTTACAAATAAAAGATACAGTTGTAGTCTAGATGCGCTAGCATATTCAACCTTCAGCAAGGGAAGGATGTCTCACTCGAACCACAACTGACACTGGAATAATGAAAAAAGTTAAATAATATGAAACATCGGATATAGCTTGCGTGCCTCTTAGGTTCATATATTAATGACAAAGTCATGTAATAATATTGATCAAATACTAGACAAATAAGAGTAAAGTGGTTGCGCGACATAACCATAAATCCATGCACATCAAATTAGATCGATGAGGAAAAGACAGATGGACAAGAAAAAGAAATTTTAGGGCCCAAAACAATCCATTATATTAACAACTTCAATGCCTAGAATCTTCATACAACATGGGTCTCATTACAGTCTCTCGTGCAGCAAGATCTAACCCCATATATCCCATTACAAACTCACAAGTTTACTACGGAAGCACACTAAAAATAAAAACTATTGCAACATCTAGGAAGGATTGCTCTACTCAGATACCAACCCAGCTAATGATAGCAACATAAAACCTCTATTCAATCATTAACCTATCCACCCTTTTTTCGTTACATTATCTTCTTATTTATACTTTTCCCTTGGCCGCTTTTAGGTATTTTGTCTTCCGTTATCTTTTTGGCTTACTGCTTGCATGAAACACTTTTGGCATTTTTCCACTGGCGCCTAGTACTCCTGCTACTTTTCCAATATGATGCATGGAGCTTTCGACTACTTATTATGCTTTTATTCTTCTAGTTAACTCTTAGCGTTGCTAACCATTTCCACCACTTTTAGTCTTCCAGCTGGAACTTTCCCAAAATTTAGGCATTCCAAAAACGAAGGGCCCAATAGGCCCCGATCAGAACTATTGACTCATCCTGAGTCAACCTTCTTCTTATTTCATTGGACCTACTTCAAACGGAGGGCCCATCTCCAAGATGATTTCGATGGCTTGTTGATAGAAGCTATCATATTGTTCCACGTGATCTTGCCACTTCCTTGTTAAAATTGAGGCTCCAACAACAAACTCTTGGGCTGCAACAACAATCATCTTCTTCGAGCTTGGTGGCTAGAAATGCATTCCATTTGGTTTCTTCAATTGAGTCGAGTTGTAGGAGCTACACATATGTAGATTGGATTGCAAGGTGAAAGTCCCTAAGCTATTTATTGGATACTTGAGAAAATTCATGCATAACATCCAATTTTTTATCCACTACTTGGATCTTTGTGAATTTGGCTTGATGCTCTATGGGATCAGTGATGGCTTGGGCTTTGGCCTGCATCCACTAAAGTTGTTCTTGAAACTCTTCGACTGGTTCACTATGTTTTTCAATCAAACTGACCTAATTTTTTACCATTGTGAAGAGTTTCCTTCATCCATCGGCCTGGGGATAGAGGGATGACTAAAATGTATCTTTGTCGGTAACAACTTGGGAGATATTTTCAAGCACCACCTTATCCTTCTCCTATTTCTTGAGCTTAATAGTGGTGATCTGTTGTTGGAGGTTGTTTTTCTTCTCTGTGAGTTGGGTCCATGCTTCAGCTACAAGTGAAACTCTTTCCACAGGCACAACCAAGGTGATTTCCTCTAGTAACTTTGGAACCACTGGCCTGAATTTGGGCCACACTTGAGAAAATTTCATGGAGATTGCCTCTACAATCGACTTGGCATGTGTGCACAGATGATGCTCTTGGTCTCTTTCCACTAAATCAAGTAGCTCTTGGAGAAATTGTTGTGTTTGCAAGATAAGTTCATTGTTGACTTGCTCTTCCATGACAATTTGATGCTCAAGTTAATACATTGAGGCACCCATAAGGTTCAAGAGTTGCGATGTAGACTAGGATGCAATCTCTCAATTGGTGAGAGATGGATACATTTGCAGTCACGATGCAATCAGCTAGCCACTACCTACAAATATTTCAGATAGATTGGGGGTTCCTGCACTATCAGGGCTAGTTGAGGGAGCTTGGAAGCTATGTGTGAGCATGTCCTACACATATGGGGGAATCAGGATAAGTAATTATGTGTGATCCAGACACATTTATAATATGGCACAACATTTTTTGGGGTCTTGTAGTAGTGGCACAACCTGGTCTTTGACGGAGCTGGTGTTGTGAACTGAAGTAGACTCTTCCTAGGTATACATCAGGTCAATTGGAGGATATTGACCCATGCGTTCATGCATTTATGTGGACTTTGTTGGCTCAGTATTGGGTTAGTATCTGATGGGATGTTGAGTGGGACATGGACCTGCAAAATGTTGGGGAAGGTGGATGGAATAGGGATTGTGGTTTCAACAGTCATAGTGAATGGGTCACCTGAATCTTTCTTAGTAGCTTCAAAATTGGTATGGGGAGGGGATGATGAAGTGATGGATGGGGCGCCTGCAATAGAACTAACTATCTTTCCTTGAAGTTATTTGGTGATAGGGGTGGATTTTATTTGGTTGATGGGGTCATCTAGAATGATGATGATTGGGATAGAAGATGGAGTAGGGAAAATAGTGTAGGCATGAGGTGGAAGTGAAGAAATGGGAATGGCATCTGTGATGGTGGAATCAGTGGTGGATGTGGATGGAGAGCTTGGGAGTCCTTACCTAAAAAATGTAGCATCATCTAGGATTAACATAAATTAGAGTGGAACTGACCTAGAGAATGCCTCCTTGTCCTCAACCTCCTATGAATATGAGGGCATGCATGGTATTTTCATGGCTACTGTGTTGGAACCTGGAACATGTGCTAGTGTTGGGGCCTCTCCAATTGAAATGGCAGGAAACTTATAGGAAACATTGGACTTCTTCTTCACTCACTTGATGCTAGACCATGAGAAAATCTCATTTTCTAGAATATCCTCGTTAAGGTAATAGGGCAAGGGAGGAGTGTCAAATTATTTTGCAGTTGTACCTAGTGGCCACACAAAAGTGTGGTCTTTGTTCATGCCAAACCATATGGTGCTAGTATGTCAATTGAGGATATCCTATGGAATCCTACAACGTTGGGTGGTGTTATAGCAAGATTTTCCTCGCCATTGCTATCTTGCATAGAGGGCCTTTTTCCATTTCCCTATGCAGACTTATCATCCCTTTTTGATGAATCCAAAGATAAAAATGCACATTTTTCCACATATACGCTCCCTATCAGTTATACAAGATGTGTATATGCTTATTGCTCCACTACAACTCGCGTATATCGGGATTTGTGCTAGAAAATAAAAAATGAGGTCGGGTTTCCATGTCACGACATAATATCTCTGATCTTTGGCCTTTCGTATACTGGAAACATGCTGACTCAGCCCTTTAGTTTCATTTTGAAGGCTATAAGAGCACAATTTCAAGCTATGGAAAAGAGGAGAAAGCATTCAAATTTGAGAGAAAAGTTACTCTGGAGAAATTACTTCATATTGAGTCTGCATCCCTTTGTCCCTCAAGTCTGAAAACAATGTTCATCCCCCAAGCTCTTTCCCTATTGTTGAGAGGACCTTGTTGCCTCTTTCCTATGAGCTTGCCTTTGGTGGAGGATTGAAGTGGTGGAGACCCATTTGGAAGGAACTTGGTTTCTTGGTTTCGAATCATGCCAACACGGAAGTCTGTAATGTTGTCACTTCTGTTGATCAATTATTAATAGAAATACTCCTTTCCCGTCCTACTGGTATCTTGCAAATATGTGATTATTATCCATGGGCATGTTTGTAATGTTTATTAATAGATTATGATATATGATGTGCTAACCCCTTTTATATTATCACTATGTACTTTCCCTACTTGTTTGTCGAGAACGTCTTGTAGGTATAAAGCTTTGGGTCAAAGTGCTCAATGGTGGAACATCATCAAACGTTGGATCGAGGTAGGCCTCTTCCTTGTATTGCACATTAGTTTATATAGCATATGTTGGAATTGAGTTGATTTCTGCAGTCATATTTGTCTGTTGTGGTTTCCCTTGGCCATAGAGATTTTTTCCCTTGTAACAGAAATGGTGACTCCGCTGGGGATAGATCTTCCTTCTAAAGGTTGAAGTACTTTTTCTTCTTACATTGCACTTTTTCCTTTGTATTTCTTTTCGTATCACTACTTGACAGATTATGTTCACTCTGAGTCTGAGTTTTCATCCTTTTACCCTTGCCTGGCCTTGTTTTAAAGCATATACGCCCTTTTTTCCTTGACAGCTGTGTATACATGCTTGATGTCTCACTGCAAGAAGCGTATATACGCTCTGTTCTCCTGAACAGTCGCGTATACCACTTCCCCTTGATTGTTTGCTTGGTTTAGTGATTGTTGGGTGAGATTTGAAAATTGTTGAGCCTTCTTAGGTCTCTATAGTACCTGTTGAGATTATCTGGGATGACAGGAAACCTGTTTGGAGTTGAATTTTTGGGCGGAGTCTTTCTCTTTGTTTTCCATTTTTTATTTGTCCTTGTTATCTAGGTTGTTTGCTTGGCTTCTTGGTGCTCTGCTCGAGTTATTTCTTTTATACACAGTAAAATTTACATATCAGGTTGTTCATCAGTCCATGCATTTTCTTTTTAGTATATTGAAAATACAAAAAAAAAAAAGGTTTTTTGCATTGGTTGGCATTTCCGTCTTGGAATCTTTATCATTAGCTTAGCACATGTAGTGAAAGGTTGCATTTTACTTCTGAATTGCAGAGTTGAAATTGAAGACTGGACTGTTCTTATTTAGCATATCATTCATTGAAAAGTTAAAGATAGACTTTGCATTATATCAGTATTTATTTTCTTGCAGAGTCATAACACCATGAGTTTCACTTACATACCTTTTTTAGTAAACACGACCAATAAAATTTACGCTTTAAACTAAAATTGATTAGTCATGATTTTATTTTTAGGGTGCAAAAACTAGCATAGGATTTAGTGCCTTGGAATAGGATCTTGTGAGTAAACTTCTCCAAGTCAATTAAATCAACATATGTGTCTGAGACAAGGAGTTGAGAACTCCATTGTATAATTGGTAATATTAGGAGGGTCCGCTCACACCGGAGTTAATCACGAGGTCGTGTGAATTTAGTTGAAGGGATAACCCCTGGATACTCACCTAGCGTTAAAGATATTTTTGTGGATTTATTCATATTTGGGGATCTAGCTAGTACCCATACCTCTGTGAGAAGCGATGCTTTCAAGGTTTCGTGCTTCGCTACCCATACGGTGATCCGGACTTATGACTGCTCACCTGTGCATCAATTATACAGTGGTTTATCAGTTTCTTGACTTAGATATCTCATATGTTACTTGCAGGAGTTATTCTTCTTGTATCCTGAGTCAGATAAGGGTTGGACAACACACAGCCTTTTATGGAGGATTACCTCTTCGGGGGGATCTGACTGACTAGTTGTTAAGCCTATGAGGGACCTTATAACTGATTATGTTACCTCTAAACTTTAGCAGGGAGTCTCAGGTCCCTCTTGGATGAGACATACCTTGTTTAGCGAGGGAGGCCACTCAACCACTTTAGCTCGTTTGCATGCATATTGGTCGTTTGAATTTTTGGTATGCTCTTTGACTACTAGTTGACCTTAGGCATTTATTTTGGGTTTCATCATTATGGAAAGTGGAGTTTCTTTTTCTCCCTCATTCACTGCTACCCACCCCATGATACTTTCTAATTTCATGGGGACTAACCCTTCCATTTTTTACAATGGTATGCAAAACTACAATGCTCAGTCTGCACCTTAGGTCTCTAGCCAATTTTCTGTTGATATGCCTCTCCCTGGCCCACATGTATGAATCCTAGCATTGGACCCGGGGGCACCATGGCTTCGATTCCCACTTCTTCGTTTGATATGAGTCGAGTCCCCATGGGAGGGTGGAACCTTCCCCCCTATGGATCCAATAATAGCTACACTCTTTTAGGAGCTAATACTCAGATGGGTGCTTATTCCAATTATTACACCCCACCCATGTATCTTCCATTCGCCATGTCAATTCCTTTGAACACTTTTTCCATGACAGGTCCTCAATTACCACTATGTATTTCATATGGAGAGAACTATTTTCACAGTTCGGGCTCGGGCTACCCTCTTTATGGGACCCCTTCACAAGGGGGAAACATATATCCTCACTCGAATAATCCTTATCCTACCTCGATCTCTTCATAGACCTCAATGACGATGCTCGTCCAAACCTCTTCGGACCATTTTGGCATGAACCAACACCTTTTTGGGCCAGGGCAAGAGGTATACCAAGATCCTGCCTGGCTTGTAATTTTTCAGAATCAATCTTTCCCTGGACCGTGGAATCAAATGACACCATCTATCGCCAGCCCAGTCACTATCAGTCATACTGGTGCTCCATCGCCAACCTCTGCCAATCATGTCGGAGATGGGTCGACTTCTTCTACAAACTACGTCAACATCTTTCCCCCAACCTCTACCAATTATGTTGGGGGAACCGTTCTTTTTTCCCCGAATCATAGCCAGGACATGTCTCCCACTTATGTTCATCATACAGGAGATGACTCCCTTTCCCCTACTACTTACATCGAGAAGCCCAGACGTCTCAGACGTAAGCCTAAATTCTTTTGCAGGACTTGCGAAGGAAGTCACCTTACTCGTTTGTGTCTGATTACTGCCGAGATACCAGAAGCATGGGGCTCACCCAAAATCCCTTTAGATTCTGAGGCATCCATAGTTTCTCTTCACACCACTTCTACCTTGATCGTCTCGGTGGTTCCACCAACGTAATCTTCTCCTGACCTCACCCCCTTTGTTAAGGGTGAAGCGTCTCTTGCCCCCGTTACTATGCATCCTCTTCAGCCTATAATTGAAGAAGTGGCCACACCAGTGCAATATTTGTTCATCCCTACTCTCCCTGAAGAGAATGATGCACCTTTCAGTCATGTCATCAACATTTCAAATCCTCCCCCTTCTGAACGAGAGAGATTTATTCTTTCCCATAACATTCTTCCTCCAAATCTTGACGAAGTTCCCTTCGATTGGAACGATCTAATGGGTCATCCCATTCCCCCACCTATGTCTTTTCCATTAAGATACATTATTTGAACCATCACGGAGACTATAACCTCTATTAGCACTTTCTCCTCCTCGACTTGGAGAGCCTTGGGTTTTCCCAATCTTTTGTCAGCTATCCAGGAGATTTTGACTTTCCGCAAAAGACCGAGACGGGAGCCTTGGCCTCCCCCTTTACATGTTGATTAAGACAAAAAAATGAGTCTCAGTTAATCTCTTTTCTTACTCGTCCAAAAACTGAAAAGATCGTCGAGTGATTTGTCCCTTTCACGCTCATTAAAGTTGGATTTGAAAGGTCATCAGTCTTAGTTAAGCTCTTTTCCGACTCGCTACCAAAAATTGAAAAGATTGCTGAGTGAACTTGTCTTTTTCACACTCGTAAATTGGATTTGAAAATATGTCTATTTGGCACAAATTTACCCCTTTTTCACACCAAGTAGACTAAAAGATATAAAAAAGGACATTTTTTGGCGTTAATTTGTGATTGCATCTCATGCCCTGGCTTGCAGTAATGAGCCTTTAGCCAGTTCTTGCTTTACATTATAAATTGTGGCCTAAGCAGTTTGCATCCTCAACCAAGCAGAGCCTTGTTTATATCCTTCGCAATTTGACACCCTATACCCTAGAGGGAACATCACCCCAATTGTCCATATCCCGCATGCATTTCCTTTCATTAAGCATAGGTACGTTCCACTACTGGAACTAGTTTTGCTTACTTGAGACACTCGTTCCCTCCTATGTATCATAACATTCATTTGTTATGAAAAAACAAAAAAAGGTAGGTGGGAAGGGAGTATTATATTATAATTGGAAGCAGTCATGTCACCTTTGAACAGAGCACAAAGTTATTGAGTCCTTGTGTCATCATAATTTTGGGTTTAGCATGGCCTTAGGAAGCTAATCTCGCTACAGAATTTTTCTCTACCGACTAGTTACTCTTCCAATCCCTATAGAGAACGTTATTGATGCCCCCTGCATCTAATTGTCACATCATTGAGTCCATGCTGCCAGAGTCCACCATCTGCCTCATGCTCTTGTTCAAAGGAAGTATATCAACCTATGTCATCCACTCCTCAGAAATATTGACTTTGCATGTCGGCCACACCCTCAGTTTGTCTCAGAATCACATGATATTTGGGTCTTATCATGCACCCTGGCCCTACTTTCATCATTGGTAGGTCACCTTAAACTCAGCAATCGACATTTCATCATTAGTCATTGACTGGGTGGTTTCCCTTATGTTCGACAGCAAGACATCTATTCATACTTTGGGATTCATGTAATGTCTTGGATGTCATTAGCCTTATTGGTGGTTTCCTCACCTTTGTCAACAGTTTTTTCATCAATGGCTGCTATTCAAAGGGTCCTTTTTGTGTACTGCTTGCATTTGGCACACGCAAAAGACACACAGGGTCATTGGTTCGCGAACATGTTCTTCGTCCGATTTCCACCAAATCATGAAGCTCCTGCTTTGTCCCTCGTGTTGATTGATGAGAGATGCCTCAATGCTCTCCTTTCAGCAGTTCTCTTTCCATCGACTTCAAATCATTTATTCTGGATATGGGACCTAGAGTTTTATGAGTACCTTGAGGCTTGTAGTCATTAGTGGTAGGCTCTCTCGCCATTGACAAATGGGAATATATCAACGTCTCCTAATCAATGGATTTCTCAAGTGTTCGACATCGACTCCTTTTTCACACTTGTAGGAATGTACTCGGTGCCTTGATACCTACTTTCATTATTGATAGGTTGTCTCGCATTTGTTAACAATATACCTCAATGACCGGTAATCAAATGATGTCTCATCGTGTTCGAACTCAACTCCTTTATTCACATGATGTAGACTTGCACCTTTGGAGGATAGTGTAAAAGACTTGAAGACATCACTATGTGGTTGCAACTTTACTGAGTTGTTGCTTCCCATTCATTGGACTAGTACCTATTTGACTTCAGTGATCATGGGAGATCAGATTGTACTTCATGGTATACATATATCTTCAGATTGATTTTGAGACTAGTTTCACTGGGACTTGTTCGTGACTATGACAGATTTTGGCATGTAACCGCATTTGTATTTGCCTATTCATGGCCATGAACACTTGTTTGGCATATTTTCCACATGGATCTACATTGTATTCTTGGCAAACATGTATGCAAAGTCAGTACATAATGTAATGAGCAATTGAGTTCGTCTAGCTGGTTCTTTAACACTCCACTTCTAGGTTATTTATAATGTATTTTGGCCATCACAGATACTCCTCTGATCTCACACATTAGGGGGGCATCTGTTATAGCAATATTTTCCTCACCATTTCTATCTTGCACAAAGGGCCTTTTCCCATTTCCCTATGCAAACTTATCATCCCTTTTTAATGAATCCAGAGCTAAAAATATACATTTTTCCACATATACGCTCCCTATCAGTTATACAAGATGTGTATACACTTGCTGCTCTACTACATCTCGCATATATTGGGATTTGTGCCAGAAAATACAAAATGAGGTTGGGTTTCCATGTCACGACAGAAGATCTCTGATCTTTCGCCTTCCATATACTGGAAACATTTTGAATCATCCCTTCAGTTGCATTTTGAAGGCTATAAGAGCACAATTTAGAGCTATGGAAAAGAGGAGAAAGCATTCAACTTTGAGAGAAAAGTTACTCTAGATAAATTACTTCATATTGAGTCTACATCCTTTTGTCCCTCATGTCTGAACACAGTGTTCATCCCCCAAGCTCTTTCCCTATTGTTGAGAGGACCTCATTGCCTCTTTCCTATGAGCTTGCCTTTGGTGGAGGATTGAAGTGGTGGAGACCCAGTTGGAAGGAACTTAGTTTCTTGGTTTTGAACTATGCTGACACAGAAGTCTGTAATGTTGTCACTTTTGCTGATCAATTATTAATAGAAATACTTCTTTCCCGTCCTATTGGTATCTTGCAAATATATGATTATTATCCATGGGCCTATTTGTAATGTTTATTAATGGATTATGCTATCTGATGTGCTAACCCCTTTTATATTATCACTATGTACTTTCTCTGCTTGTTTGTTGAGAACTTCTTGCAGGTATAAAGCTTTGGGTCAAAGTGCTCAACGGTGGAACATCATCAAACGTTGGATCGAGGTAGGCCTCTTCCTTGTATTGCACATTATTTTATATAACATATGTTGAAATTGAGTTGATTTCGCAGTTATATCTGTCTGTTGTGGTTTACCCTTGGCCATAGAGAGTTTTTCCCTTGTAACAGGTGGCATTGACTAGCTCATTGTGCAACTACATAAAAGTAGTGTTATTGAATGAAGAATTGGCGGTATCAGTATGGGCGTGCCATGGCTCGAACCTCATAGCCACTCGACTTTCTAAATTTACTATTGAATTCCTCCCCATTGGTGGCTACCACTTCCACATCGCAAATGTGACTAAGAGGTACACATAGATACATTAGCTAGCCTTCTCGTGTGCATCCCCGCAAGCCTACAACTTTTATGTACTTAAATACTAACACCAATCCAAGTGGGCACCATGTGCACATAAATCAACAACTGAGAGGGCATCCAACATCCATTCCCCCTTGGTGTAGTTTTTCATTACTTTATTAGCAATTAGGTAACAAACACAGTGGATCGGTTCAGGTAGAATGTGTGAAATCAAAACTCCTCGATCCCTTCACATGGTGTTGAACTTGTCATAGAAGATAACCTATATTTTCTTCCTTTCGTGCTTCCCTGGCCCTTGGAAGCCCTTTGTAATGTCGTCACCTTCCATTGAAATACATGTAAGCTGGTGAATATCGTCAACACAAATTGGGTATTTTGTATCCAACTACAACGAGCCATTATGGACACGACTGATGAGGAATTTTGTGCAGCGGCCAACTTCTCCCATAGTCCTAAATAATAGAAAATCCCATAAGTTCATGAGTGTGCACTCTCATAGAGATACATAAGGATTCTGCCATTCCATGCTAATTTCTCCTAAAGGTAATGAGAAATACTCCATATATTCTTCGAATTTCATCTGAGGGAACAAGGCCACATCTGCAAAATCTACATTGATGAGCTAAGTTTGTTCAAATTTACCCTGTAAGTCTCCTATAACTATAACTTGTGGATCAATGATGTCTTCTAGAAAAAATTCCTTTGGCATGGCCCCCCGAGAAGTTGTAGCACAACCCATGGTTGGAAACCGATGCAGATAGACAAAGACAATTGGGGGACGGGGACGTAAGAAGGGATGCATAAAAGATTCAGTAGGCTCCAAGACACGATATGAAAATAACTAGACAAAATGTAATACCTTGGGAAATTGACTGATGACAAGTTTATAGGCAACTACAATGAGGTGACGAGAAGGAAGCATTAAACAGTCATTAAGGGAGACATCGTGGAAGTAATTCGACATTAACGATGGATATGACCAACCAACACAACAATATCTAATTGATGATTTGGGAAATAAAAAGCACATGTACCAACATGACTTTGACAAGGTGCGATACTCTAAAAATTAACTTACACACCGATGGGTAACTGGAAAAGGTACTAATATCCATTTGGACATTAATGTATTTATATTACATGAACTAAATGGGAATGGAAAGTTATGTACTGCATTTAACCACTACAGTGACAATGACTTAGATCTAGGAAAGTACTAAATGTAGAAAATATCCTACGTAGACATCCCCGACCACAAAGGTGTGATCTGGGCTTGACAAATGGAAAAGGACAACTAGACTCTAAGAAAAGTGATAGGTAGACACATCAAAGTTTTATTGACAAAAGGGGAAACGACAAAACAAAATAAAAACCTACCTACTTTATTCACTCCCTATGATAGGAGTGTTGTAGAACTTCTTTCAATGAGATGAAATGTAAGGTTTTAAGCATGCATCATTCACCCATCCCAGACAAAGAATACCATTTAGTTGCACTATTCAGATAGCTCTTAATTCCTTAATTTCTACAACTATAAAGGTCCAAGCCATTGCATTTGTAACTTCCCTGGATGATTTTGACACTTGCTATCATATCAAAAAAACGATCACCTTGCGCAAAAGTCGTTGTTTTGATGTGTCTGTCATTCCAAGCATTTTGTCTATATTTCTCTACAGTTTGATGGAAATCTTCCTAAAATTGATCTTCATTTAATTGCAACAACTCTACGACCCATTCCGCAACTAATTCATCATCTTTCATATGAGTCACTTGCACAATATATAAACTTGGGGTGATAAACTCGATTGGGATGACTGCTTCTTTTCCATTAACCAATTAGAACAGAGTATTCTTATGTAGTTTCTTTGTAGTAGTCTGATATGCCCATAACACAACTAGAAGTCTTTCATCCCAGTCATCCTTATTGGTGTAACAAAATTTTGTTAACCCTCTCTCCAGAATCTTGTTAAAGGATTCTACTATATTGTTTTCATGTGGAGGATACATGTTATTTTTTTTATGTTGAATCAAGAACTCATGGGTCAGAGTCATTATGGTCTCGCCGATGACATGTGCACCCTGATCACTAGTCAAACTCTGAGGGCACCCAAACCGAGTGATTATGTTCTCAAAAATAAACCTGACTGGTGTATTTGTAAAGCAATCCCTAACTGGTTCTAATTCATCCCAACGGGCGATATAGTATGTAGAAATGATGATATAGCTTGCTTTTGAGTGAATGGTTGGTGGATTAATAGGTCCTATAAAGTCAATCACCCATTTCTCAAAATCTTGAAGATATTGAACTAGATGTAAGGGTAACTCGTCCCTACGCGACGACTTACCAACTCTCTGATAGGCATCACATGCTCTGGTGTAATCCTTAGAATCTTTGAATATAGTTGGCCACCATAAACCTATTTGAAGTATCTTTTGTCCAGTTGCATTTCCTCTAACATGTTCTCCCGCAAATCCACTGTGACATTCCCACAAGATATCAGGTCGCTCATGATCAAGTACGCATATTCAAAGGATATTGTCTAATCCAAACTCATACAATTGTACTGCAATCAACTGATATTCTACAACACAGACCACCAGATGCCTCTTATGAGTTGCATAATACCCATCAAGCATAGTACTAGTAGTGAGAAACAAGGAAATATCATAAAGGTAATCAGAAATAGCCTCAATTTTAAAAAGTTTTTCATCTGGGAGATGATCATCTATAACTCTGCCACTCTCTCCTAATTCCAATTGAGATAGATGATTGGGACCAACTTTTAATTTTCTTGGCTTGACAATGAATTCAAAGGAAAACTCCTGAAATAGAAACATCCGTCTACAAATTCTCACTTCTAACATAGGCTTATTGACCAGATATTTCAAAACTAAATGATCAGTAAAAAATTTAAAATCACCGCCTAACAAATAGTGTCTAAATTTTAGCAAAGCATAGACCATTTCCAACCCTTCTCTTTCAGTGGTCATGTAGTTTTTTTTGGCTTGAGAGATCTTCATACTAGAAAAATAGATGGGATGATATAGGTTTCCTTTAACAAGTTTCACAAGGATTGCACCCAAAACAATACCAGAAGTGTCGATGTCTACATGGAATTCCACTTTCCAAATTGAATATATCAGAATAGGGGCAATACTCAACTTTTCTTTGAGAATTTAAAAGGCTTGATCACACTCTGGTTTCCATCTGAACGCTTCATATTTCTTTAGAAACTTCTCCAGTGAGGTAGTTGTGCCTGCATAATTTATGATAAACCTACGATAATACCCAGTGTGACCCAAAGTTGATTGCAACTGCTTAGCAGTCATAGGAGGAGGCATATTAAGAATCACCACAACCTTGACAGGATTTCCAAAAGGCACACAAAATACACAATTCTTCAAGTTGAGAGAGATTTGTAGTTTCCTGAAACTATCAAACATTAATCGGAGTAACCCGATGTGTTCCTTTAGCAGACTATACATTGTCCAATCATCCATGTATACCTCAAAAAATTTATGAATAAAGTCATGGAATGAAGCAATGACGATACTAGACAAGACTGTAGGGGAATTATTTATCCCAAAGGGCATGGCATTATAATAAAATGAACCCCACTTGGTAGTAAAAGTGGTTTTCTTCTTTTCCCCTTCAGCGATCCTAACTTGATGATAACTTGAAAACCCATATATAAAAGAATAAGCTTCATTTCTCACCACCTTATCAAGGAATTCATCCATAAATGGGGTAGGAAAAGGGTCATGTACATAGTTGGCATTCAAAACTTGTAATATACACAAACTCTTATATATTAGTACCCTTCTTACTCTGTATTACAATAGGACTAATCCACTCGGCCTCTCCCATAGGGAAAATTAACCTAGTTGCAAGCATTTTGTCAATCTCTTTCTTAACATTTTCCTTGACTCTTGGATCCAGATGGCACGGTCTGTGTTTGACTGGCTTAGCATCTGAATTAAATTATATCATCATTTCTCCTAAGTCTCCCTTAATCCCTTTCAAGTCTGAGAAAATTTTAGGAAATAGATCTTCATACTCTCGCAACAGAGCTTGTACCTTGGTCATAGTTCGTTCATCCCAATAGTCTCCTATAGATTCCATATTAGGATGTTCCTCACTTTCAATATTCACTTTCCACAAATTCATAGGCTGAGTATATGAGTTTTTGGTATCACCTGATAAGGTATCCTTCACTTCTCTTGTTCCTGTGGATTTCTGAAAGGTTAAATTTTTTAGCTCCTCCAACTCCTCAGGACCTTCAAGATCCTTGTCAACTATGCTACAAGCCATAGATATTATTATAGGAGATGGGTAAAAACTATACTCAAGAAAATTTTCATGCTAAGGACAGACTATAAGTGGATGTTTAGGCCTAAATTCATTAGTAAACAACATTTTCTTAATTTTCTACAGTACATAGAAATCATGACGGAATTGGCTTTGTAGTACCTTCCAATATGCAGTTTGTCTTCTTGTCTCCTCATGCACATACTAAGCTTTTGGAATTGTTCCCAGAGAATGGAAGAATTGATGTGTCCACAAATAAGAGGGAAGTTGTACAACTTTCCATATTGTTAGACAATGTTCAGTGCTCAGCTGGGTCGGACAGACCAACATATATCTTTAAGGATGTCATCTGATGTTTCTTCTTATGATATTTTCCCAAATTTTCTACTTGCATCCATGGAATAAAACGATGTTGTATTGCAAGCTTGACTTCATCCCAAGAGGAGAGAGATCCTTTGTGAGTATCCCACCACCTGAATAGAGAAGAATTCAAAGTGATATCAAGTGTTGAGATTCTTTGTCCAGACGCAACCTTACCCTCCATGTCAATGATAAACCTTTGTAGATCTAAGGTACCATCATATTTTGGATACTCATTGATTTCTATGATGATCCCTATTACAGATATGATAGTTGTGCAATGTCTTGAAAAATTCGCATACCTACCTTGTTGCCAATCGTTGAATGCTACTTCAAAGTCTTCATCTGCTCACTGGACACTTCTCCAACTAACTAATCCATCCAAAGTTGGACTGATATAATCATCTTATTTCCCTATAGTAAGAGCATACAACTGATCAATGACATCTCCCTCCATATTCTCATTTGATGGTCCAATGTACCTTGGACCTTGGAAAGGATCTAATGGTTGAGTGACCTCCATGCCATCAGACTCAAAATTCATAGTTTCCTTCTTAAGATCGATGACAACATAATTTTCATAAGCCCAATCAATGCCTAAAAAATATGGATAAGGGTCTTTATCCCCCATTATCTTAATGAATTCCAAATCATCTATTGTTTTGACTCTAGCCAAGTCTACTTCAATGTTTTGCAACCTCCCTACAGGATAAATGCAATATTGATTCTTCATTCACAACTGAATAGGGTAATAGACAAGCTTGGGATTTCCCATTAATTCCCAGATTTTCTTTAGAAATATGTTGAAGTCAAATAAAAAATATAGCATAACATCTATGTTCTCATAGTCATCAATGTTATCATTCAACCTAAACTTCCTTCCAATTCTCATTTTCCTTCTCTAGAATTTACTTTCATTATTTTCTGGAAGGTTGGAAGAAATAAATTCCTCAAGTTTTCCTTCATCTCCCAAGGCCACATTGATCGTGTTATGTAGCTTCTCAATAAGCAATTCATTATCAAAAATATCATAAAATAGTTGAAGCCAAAGATTGACATCCTTTTGTGACTTACCCAGGGATTCCATCCGAGAAACTGATTCTCTAGCAACCCTTGGTTGATAAGGACTTAGTTTAGAACTCATTTCCACAATTGTATGTATTAGAGGACTACGCATATGTCTGAACATTTCCACTATATTCTTAAATAATTATTTCTACTTTAGAGGATCATACTTTGTATTTTCAGGTACATCCTTTTGAATTTTGATTTGATGAGGGCTCCATACATCGGGACTATTCTTTGCTCCTCCTCTATTTATGATATTAATATTAGGTCCATCTCTTTCATCCAAAGCTCTAGGCTTGGAGTTTATCAAGTTGTATCCTATCTTTATAGAAAAAAATTGGTCCTCTTCCGCCAGTTTGTCCTCCTCTGTATCCTCCTTCGCCTCCGTGAACCCTTCCAGGTCCTTGAGGTCCTACATTAACCCTAAATGGAGATTGATCCAATATTTCCACAAATGCATCAAGAGCTCGTAACTGATTGGTTTTGTGAGAAGGTGAACCACATAACTCACAATACATTGTGTTCAACACATGTATGTACTTTTGTAATATTGGGCAATGCCTTGGAGAATGTCCATGACTTATATAGATATCACAATACTCAACACGTTGATCTCCTTGATTATTCAAAAAGGCATGATATTGAACAAGCCCATGAAATGGTGTTGTAGCAAAACCTGCGCAACTCCTCATACTGTCCCTCCTAGCAAAGGAAACATATTATAGGGCCCCATACCCCTTAATCTCAAACATTCATTTACTACGTGACCCTATGTGTAACAACCTGTACACCACAATTGTAGTTGACCAACTTTGGGAAGGGATAAATCTTGAATTTTCTCAGTTAACGCAAATATTTGGCCCTGCAATTACACAATATTATCATCTTCCAAAGGCCTCATGATTCTTAAGTTCCATGGATAAACTGACATAGCCTCAATATTCATAGATTGCTCCAGTGCTTCACCTAAAGTAGAAATACTTTGTTGTGTTAAAGGGATATGGGTTAAAGGTAAAAACCTTTGAACAAACCATTCTCTTTGATGATCCTCAAGGATAGAATTCACTAATTTCCCTATCTCATACTTAAACCTCTTATTGTATTCCCAAGCAAACTCGCCATCTCTCTGCTTTATCTCCCAAAACTCAGAGTTCTTTTTGTTCTGACTTAGGTAACTGGAATTCCACTATAAATCTCTACTTCACTTGAGCGAGTGTGAATGCTTGCCCTTGAGCCCCTGGCTCAATTTCCTTCATATACCACTTGAGATCCCGACCTCTCATGGTAGTCTAAAACTCAACTAACTTGTTTGCATCTAGAGTTCTATGAGACCTCCAGATGGCTTCACATAGAAACTAGTGTTTCTTGATGTCACCATCCCCTTTACCCCAAAATTCAGGGTATTGGGTGAGGAACCCTACATGTTGATTCGCCATCGAGGTATTTGGAAACCCTACTAAAATTAACCCCAATGGTCCTGGTTGTGATACAACTGAAAAACTTTCCACACTTCCACTACTACTACTACTACTATTCAAACTTGTTGAACTCAAAGGGTTAGGAATAACAGAATTTGCAGAAGATATTGTTATAGAAATTACAATATTTGTAGATGGCGCTAGGGAGAATCAGTGATTTGGGATTGGTTTGTTTACCTACATAATGAAATTATTTGATATGGGGCATGTTGTTCGATTGTAGTGTTTCATTTATCATGTGATGCAATACGACAGCTTATGGTGTTGCGGGTTCTAATTATCCTGCAACTTCCTCTAGGCTTTTGACTAAGTATTCTCCTTCAGTGGTGGCGTCGTTCCTTCTTCTTTCATCAATCTCGTTTGAAATTACTTCCTCTTGCCTGCTCCTTCTAGAACCTTCACCTCTTTCTTTGAATCTCTCCTTCAACCATCATTTGTATAGACTTCCTCTTCTATGCAACTCCCACAACTCTTCTAACTCTTTCCTATGACTACTCTCAAAGTTTATCTCCTTCTGTGACTAATTGGACTTCTTCATCACCTTTCTCATATGTTTTCTCCACCTCTTCTCAAGAAAAACAACCCTCTTATGATCTCATTCATCCCTTGCACTTTTATTTTGGTAGTCCTCCATATCTCCCAGTAAATATTCCTTAAGCTAACTCATGAACCCTCTCATAAATCACCCTCCCCTTATTATAGGGGTTTACGCTGCCATATCAGTTGAAGGAACATGTAACATTCCTTCTTCCACTAATAAAACCTTGATCCACAAAGGGATTTCTCGCAAAAATCTTCCTCTAGATCCTTCTCTTAATATTGCTACGACCTTTGAGAAGGCTTGATGATTCTCTACAGAAAATTCAATAATATAACCCTCCAGAACATTCTCCACCCAAAAATCCACAACAAAAGAGATATGATGATCTAGATGGTGTAGAGATACTTAACCCTCATCGGTCCACTTATATATCCTTTTGACTCAATATTTGTAATTAGGAGCTTCTTTTAGTTGATCCAACCAATGAAATACTTCTTCAAGAAATCTAATACAAAATATCTTGTACTGGTCACTAGCGGACTCACGATAGAAAATAGTGATTTTTACAACTCTAAAGATTTTGTGTCGCAACTTCGCTTCTTATTGTATGAACGTGTTGCACCTTCTTTCCCACCAGTTCTCAACATCATATTTATGGATCTGATGAGGCATACTCTAAAAAAATACTTTAAATCTTAGGTCTCCGCAACCGAACCATTTTTTGGCACGAGATCGAGACCAGGGTTCTCAGAGGTTACCAACAAAATATAATTATTGGTGCAAAATAAATACCAAGGTTCTCAAAGGTTACCAACAAAAGATACCATTGTAGTCTAGATACATTTTCATATTCAACATTCTACAGGGGAAGGCGGTCTCACCCAAGGCATAGCCGAGACTGGAATAGTGAAAGGAGTTAAATAAAACGCAACAAAGGATCTAGCTTCCATGCCTCTTAGATTAATATATTAATGACAAAGTCATGCAATAATAATGATCAAATACTAGACAGATAAAAGTAAATCACTTCCACGACATAACCATAAATCCATTCATGTCATATCAAATTGAAAAGAAAAATAAATTTTAGGGTCCCAAAATAATCCATTATATTAGCAGCATCAATACCCAGAATCATCATACACCATGGGTCTCAGTACAATCCCTTGTGCAACAGGATCTGCCCCATTATATCTCATTATAGACTCACAAACTTACTATAGAAGCGCAATAATAACTATAAACAATATTACAACATCTTGGACAATTTGTGATATGAAAATCACAACCCAGCTAATGATAGTAGCATAGACTCTTGATTGACTTGGTAACCTATCAACCCTTTTCCCGTTACATTGTCTTCTTATTTATACTTTTCCCTTGTCCCTTTTTGGTATTTTTTCTTCCTCTATCTCTTCATCTTACTTCTTGCATGTGACTCTTTTGACCTTTTTCTACTGGGATGCGATGATCTTATTTCTTTTCCAGTCTAATGCATGGTTCTTTTGATTTCTTCTTTTTCTTTTACTCTACTAGTTAACTCATAGTTTGTTTCTGCTATTTGTAATTTTCCAATTGGAATGTGACTCTTTTGTCTCCGTACATCAATCCTTGTCTTTTCATTATGCCATGACACTTTCCCAAAACCAAAACATTCCCAAAAATGAAGGTCCCAACTGGCCTCGACCAAAATCGTTGACTCACTCTAAGTCAACCTTCCGCTTCCTTAATGGGGCCCCCTTCAAATGAAGGCCTCAACTCTGGGATGAAATTCATGGATTGTTGGTGGAAGTTGGCATAATTATCCACCTGATCCTGCCACTTCCACACCAAAATGGAGGCTCCTCCAACAAAATCCTTGGTTGTTGCAACATTTGGCTCCGCTTGGTGGTAATTAGAGTCTTCCACTTGTTATCCGCAACTAAATCTAGTTGGTGGATTTTGGTATATTCATATTGAAATACAGAGCAAGTTCCTAAGTTTTTTCTTAGAGGCCTAGGTAGCTTCATACATTTGATCCAATTTTTCATCAGCCTCATGAAGCTCAAAAAACTTGGCTTGCTACGTAATGGGGTTGGTGATTGTATGAGCTTCTGCGTTCATCTACTTGATATGCACCCAAAGTTCTTTTGTGGACTTGTTCCTTTTCTCTAGCGGGCCGACCAAATAATTAACCATTGAAAAAAAAAATCGACATTCACCGCCCTGGGAATGGAGGGATGAGCAGACAATATCCCCCTTAGAAATTATCTTGGTGGTGTTTTCAAACATATCCTTTGGTTTTTATTTCTCCTGGAGGCGAATAACCTCAATCGTTTTTTGAAAGCTATATGTCTTCTTTCCTAGTTGTGACCATGGTTCAACTACAAGTAAAAATCTATCCACGAGCACAATTGGGGATATGTCTTCAGGTAATTCTAACACCACTTTCTTGAATGTGTGCCACACTTGAGAAAATTTCATTTATACTTCCTTGACAGTGGATTCGGCCTGTGTGCGCAGTTGATGCTCTTTGTCTTTTTCCTCTGCAACAATAACTAGCTCCTGGCCCAACTATTTTGTTTATTGGGTGAGCTCGGTTTTGGCTTGCTCCACTGTGACAATCATGTGCTCAAGTTTATGCATTGAAGCACACATAAGATTCAATAATTGTAGTGTGGACCAGGATGCAAGATCTTCGTTGGTGAGAGATGGATCCATAAGCAATCATGATGCAATGTCCTAGCCATTGGCAACAGATCTTTCAGATAGACTGGGGGTACTTGTGCCATCAAGGCTAGCTCAGTTAGCTCATAAGTTATGTGTGAGCCTGTCCTGGATATATGGGGGAAGCATGTTAAGCACTTATGTGCACTTGAGGAACATTTCTAATATGGCACAACACTGTTGGGGGTCTTGTTGTAGTGGTGCAACCTAGTCTTTGATGGAGTTGGTGTTGTGAGATAAAGTGGCCTCTTCCTGGGTATCCATCAAGTCAATCAGAGGATATTGACCCATATGTTTGTGCATCTTTGGTACTTTAGTTGGCGCAGGGTTGGGGTTAGGATCTGGTGGGGTGTCAAGTGGGACATGGGCCTACAAAATGTTGGGGAAGGTGGATGGAATGGGAACTATTGTACCTACAATCATAGTGAATGGGTCAACAGACTCTTTCTTAGCGATCTCGATGTTAGTTTTGGGAGGGGATGATAGAGTGGTAGAGGGGGTGCCTGCAACAGAACTAGAAGTCTAGCATTTAATCTCTTCAACGATAGGGGTGGATTTCATTTTTTCTATAGGGTCATCTATAATGGTGATGATGGGAACAAAATATGATATTGAGGTAATAGTGCAAGTGTGGGGTGGATTTGAAGAGATGGGAATGGAATCAATGATAATGGGGTCAGGACCAAATGGAGAGGGTGAGCCAATGTAGGGTTTCTTTGGAGGAAATGTAGCTATAAGGATGTCATAGAGCACCTTACCTAAAAATGTCTCATCATTTGTAATTGATGGAAATTGTAGTCGAACTAACCTCGGTAGTGCCTCATCTTCCTCGTCCTTGTCTGAATCTGGGGCCTCCTGAAGAAAAATGGCAAGTAGCTAATAGGAAAAAACAGACTTCTTCTTCACTCACTTGACTCCAGGCCATGAGAAAACCTCCTTGTCTAGAATCTCCTCATCAAGGTAGTAGGGCAAGGGAGGAGTGTGAAATTCTTTCGTAGCTGTACCTAGTGAGCGTATGAAATTGTGGTCTCTATTCATGCCAAACCATATTTTGTTGGTATGTCGATTGAGGATATCATGTGGAATCCTACAACGTTAGGTGGCATTGACAAGATCAACATGCCATTGCAGGAAAGTAGTATTGATGAATGAAAAATTGGTGGTATCAATACGGTTGTTACATGGCTCAAACTGCATAGCCACTCAACTCTCTAAAGTTATTGTTAAATACCTCCCCGTTGGTGGCCACCACTTCCACATCACAAGTGTAAATAAGAGGTATCCATAGATGAAATATTTAGCCTTCACGTGCGCATATGTGTAAGACTACAACATTTCCATCCTTAAATACTAACACCAGTCCAAGAGAGAAATTTGTGCACAGAAATAGACAATTGATCAGAGGGAATCCAATGTGCATTCCCCCTTGGTGTAGTTTTTCATTACTTTGTTGGCAATCAGGTAACAGGAACAGTGGACCAGTTCAGGAAGAATGGTTGCAATCAACGCTCCTTGACACCCTCTCCTAGTCTTTAACTTGTCATAGAGGCCAACCTCTCCCTTCTTCATGTCGTGCTTCCCTGACCCTTGGAATCCCTTTGTTATGTCATCACCTTCCCTTGAAAGACATGTAATCTAGTGAATATCGCTGACATGAATCGGGTATTCTTTGTCCAACCATTATGGACATGACTGATGAGGAATTTGGTGCAATGGTTGGCTTCTCCCATAGTCCCAAATACTGGCCAATCCCATAGGTTCATGAGTGTGGACTCTCGTAGTGATACATAAGGAGTCTTCCATTCCATGCCAATCTCTCCTGAAGGCAATGTGAAATACTTCATATATTCTTCAACTTTCATCTGAGGGAACAAGGCCACATCTGAAAAATCTGCACCAAGCTGAGTTTTCTCAACTTTACCTTGTAAGCCTCCTATAACCGTAACTTACGGATCAATGATGTCATTTGGAACAAATTCCTTTGTAATGGAACCTCAAGCAGTTTTAGCATGACCCATGATGGGACACCTGTGCAAATAGAAAATCTCAACAGGAGGACACAAACATGGGTGAGGATGCACAGAACACTTGGTAGGCTCCAGGATTGGGAATGCAAGTGACATGAATAAAACATGATAACTTGAACAGTCAGGTGATGATAAGTTTATGGGAAACAAGAGGGAGGTGACATAAAGTGAGCCTTAAACAATCATTAAGGGAGACACCACAGTATTAATTCCGTCTTAATGATGGATATGAACAATCTACACAGCAAGATGTAAGAAGTGGTTCAGGTAATAACAAGCACAATTACCAATATTACTTTGACAAGACGTGATATCTGTAACGTTTAAGGAACACACTGGCAGTTAACTGGAAAGGCACTGAAAATCATTTGCACTTAAATGGATTTGACAGGCATGGAAAAAACTGGAATGGAAAGGTATGAACTATATTTAATGAACATAATGCAATGACATGATAGTGATTTGGACCTTGGAAACTATTGGATATAGAAAAATCTGACACAGACCTCCCCGACAACACAGGTGCGATTTGGGCTTGACAAACTGATAAGGACAACTAGACTTTAAGACAAGTGCCAGGTAGACACTTCATTGTTTTATTGACGACAGAGGAAACAATAAAACAAAATAGAAACCTACCTATTCTATTCACTCCCTATGAAAGGTGTGTTTCATAACTTCTTTTAATGATCATAAATGTAGGGATTTAGGCATGCGTCATTCACCCATCTCGGTTGAATAATACCATTTAGTCGCGCTAGTCGAACAACTCTCGATTCCTTAATTTCCACAACTATGAAAGGTCCAAGCCAATGCATTTGTAACCTCCTATATGCTTTTGATACTTGTTTTCATATAACAAAACCTAATCACCTTGTGCAAAATCTTTTGTTTTGATGTCTCTATCATGTCAAGCCTTTTGTCTAGATTTCTCTATAGCTTGATGAAAATATGTCATAAATCATGATTCATCCAATTCTAACTCTATGATTTGTTCTACAACCGATTCATCATTTGTCATGTGATTCATGTGTGCAATATATAAGCTCGGGGTGATGAATTCAGCTGGGAAAAATGCTTCTCTGTCATAGACCAATTGGAAAGGATTATACTTATGCAGTTTCTTGGTAGTAGTCTTGTAGGCCCATAACATTGTTGGAACTCTTTCATCCCAGTCATCCTGATTTGCGCAACATGCTTTTGTCAATCCTTTTTCTAGAATCTTGTTAAACACTTCTACTGTACCATTTTCTTATGGATAATACAAACTAATTTTATGATGGTGGATCAGAAGATCGTGAGTGGGTGTGGATATGGTTTCAATAATAAAATGTGCACCCTGATCACTGGTCAAACTCCAAGGGCACCCAAACCAAGTGATGATGTTCTCAAAAATATACATGTTTTTTGTATTTATAGTGCAATCTCGAACCACTTTGGCTTCATTCCAGTGGGTAAGATAGCCTGTACTAGTGATGATATATCTTTACTTTGAGTGTTTGGATGGCATATTGATCAGTCTGATGAAATCAACAGCCCATTTTCCAAAATATATAAGATCTTGAACAAGATGTACGGGAAACTCATATCTATGTGATGGCTTACCAACCCTTTGACAGACATCACAAGCATTAAACGCATCGATATTCATTTTCTCTTTTTAGAAACATCGACCTATGGCAGTGAAATTATTGTTATCTTTTAATTCCATTGTCCATCAAAAAATTGACATATATCTTATAATAGTATACATATAAATTAAATTTTGAGTAGTGCATTTGGACATGATGTTTGGATTAATTCGTTATATCATCATATTTTGCATCTCTTCATTATAATATTTAATCATCCATATATTTAATTAGTGATGTAGAATTTCATAGTGACATTGGACAACACAATAGAATGAAATAAAACTGATTTTATTATATATGAATAAGGGTATCTTTTTCGTACAAAATGGGAAACTCATTGGTAACCCCTTGTCTTTCAATTGGAACACTATGTCCATTACATTAAACAAAATGTTTGATTTTCACAGATAATTATTTCAAAAAATACAACAGCTTGCATTGATATCCAAATATATTGATCACCATTCTTCGTTGGAACTATTGTCAATGCTCGAGCTACTTCCATGACTTGATTTATTTGGCCAAAAATTTTGTTGATTTCCTTGATTGTTTTCCTCTTCTTCAATTTCCATCTACAAAAATAAAAATAAAGTGTAATGAGTGTATCTACATTGGTGAGAATAATGAAAATTGAAATAAATAATACACATGATTTTGAAAAGCAATGTACCATAGAAAGAATCGAGTCTTGAATGGTACACATTCTTTCAAAACCAAAACTCATGCCTTCTGTCAACAACTCTTATGTTGACATATTTCCATACTTTGTTTCTGACAAGTTTTATACCCCATAATAAATCATAGATTTAATATAAGGATTTTTTTGATCCATAAATTATAAAATGAGATAAGTAAAACAAAATATATATTTACAAATTCCACAATTAACTTTTGATATGCCAACATATACTCACAACCCATACTTAACCCAATGTCAATCAATTCTTCTGATGGCTATTCTTTGTATGTTAGCACATGTTTGAAGACGTTCAAGGATTGTTGTTATAAAACAACTTAAAATATACAAAAATGAAATCTCAAGTTGTTATAAGGAAATAAGAATTACTCACAAACTTTTCCATCAACCCTTCTCTTCCTTGTCGTCCAGTTTTATGTGTTGAATGGGTTCCATTTTGTTTTCTTTTCTGCAAGAAAATACTTGAAAAATAATATTTAATGCTAAATTATTTATTTATATGTACCTAATAGAAAATTCAATGATTTCATACATTTGAATCCCATTGTTGTTGACATGGCTCCTCCCGCGATGCAATTATGTCCATTTATTTAACCATCTCCTTGTACACATTTTTGGGCATTCCTATTGGCATATTTCAGATATCAACTCGTTGATCCTTTGGAATTTTCATAATTTTCCTGAAAAACGTAACATCACAGTAAACTATTTTTATATTGATATATGAAAACTAAATATAACAAAATTGATATCGATAAAGGAATGCTTTGTAGTAATATATACATATTCTAGAAAAACATTTTTAGGAATATTACTTTTTGAATGATTTTTCTTTTGTTATTGTATGTTTTTGCTATTGCAAGTCTAACAAATATCATTGACCATTTCTCTGGAAACTCTTCCTGTAGTTTAGATATAACCTGGCTCTTGGAATCATTGGATTGATTTTTGTATTGTAAGTGGAAGGTACGTCTATACGTTCATTCCATTATATCCCTCATAGTTTTGTAAAAATTTTCTCCCCTTTCATTAACCTTCAACACCACTCCAGATGAGTTATGGACCAATTCATAATCATTTACATCTTCTATAATTTTTGTTTTCTTAGGACGGCATTATGTTCCTTCGTTGTTGGTCCATGTACAAAATTAAACATATGTGAATTAACAGATTGTTTGAAACATGTTATCTAATATTCTTAAGTATGTTATTAATGAAAATTCAAAAAAAAATCATATTCAATAGTATTTTTTCATTCACTTGATTCATCCTTTTGCAATTTTTCCATCAAGCTTTTACGCTCTCCTGCACTTAGATCAAAAAGAATCTTATCTAACTTCCTCATTTTGTGGCTCTGCATGACACACACTAACCAATACATATTATTTAAACTTTCATATAGCTCAAACATATTAATTTTGTATAGAATTTACAAAGAACTTGTCTTTTTTTTCTTTTTTGGTTGTGTTATTATTGTGTCGATCAGAATTTTTGTTCCTTGAATTATTCTCACACAATACAGAATCTACTAAATATATTTTATAAATAAATCACATAATTTTTAGCTAAAAAAATATGGTTTCTAGTGCACTTTAATAATATGAAAGCATCGATGTGTTCGATATAGGAAATGCACGGGCACAAAAAAAATTCAAAAAATACTTTAAATTATAATGGTGTGATATGTATCAATAACAACAAGACACCTAGACTAAAAAATGAAAACAAACAAATATCATGAATGAAAAAAACAACCAAAAAAAATTACACACCAATGAATGATTTTTTTTTCAAATTATGTTACAACATTTCCAGTGTTCTTTATCAGTAAGTGTATCGGTGCGTTATAGTAAAATCGACGCACCGATAACCAAAAACAATTTAAAAAAAAAAATGTGATAGGGTCGACAAGGTTTGGATCCGATGCAATAAGTGGTCCCTGTGCATCACATGCCAAACACCTTATATATAGAAACACAAACCCATTAAATCTTAAATGCCTAAAATGAAAATCTCTAATTGTGAAGTGATAGAGGGAGTTGAACCCTAAGGCGAAATTTTGCAATCACATAAGCAAGAAGAAGCAAGGGTTTAAGGTAAGTATGAATTTGTTTTATTTTTTTCTGAATTTTAATTAAATCTAAATAGGGATACAAATTGTAAAAAAAAATTATTATTAAAATCAACAATAAAATTTAAAATTTTTACTATGCAAGGTTTTGAGTGAATCACAAAACCCTTCAAATTCTGATCTTCTAAATAATTTTGTTGCTCCAAAACGGTTTTGAGTGAATCACCATACCCTTCAAATTATGATCTTCTAAATAATTTTGTTATTACAAAGTATTATGCTGCTCCACAGTGCTCCCCGGTATGTCTCTCTTGCAAATCTCTCCCCTATAAAATTTGGAAAAATAATGAAATAGTGAATATCTTAATACTATTTAAAGGAATTTATGAAAAGGGTTTTGAGTGAATTACAATACCCTTCAAATTCTGATCTTCTGAATAATTTTGTTCTTCCAAAGTATTTTGGAGCTCCACAGTGCTCCTCGATATGTCTCTCTTGAAAATCTATCCCCTGTAAATTTTGGAAAAATAACGAAAAAGTGAATAGCTTCTTACTATTTAATGGACTTTATGAAATTAGATTTTCGAAATACCAGTGTGTTTATTAATATAACGCATTGGTGCATTTTTTTTTATAAAAGGCATCGATGCGCAAAATATTTTTGGAGCACCGATATCATATAATTTGTTTTATTTATTTGAAATCTTGAGAACCGGTGCGGTTAGTAATTAAACGCCATGGTTATTTATGTTGTTATAGATGCATCGGTGTGTTTTGTTTAAATAAGCACACAGTTATGCTTTAAAAGTTATCTAAATTTTTATTTTCACATAAAATAGTATATTCATCTTAAATTATCTCTTAGGATGCATCCACATGACTTGCAGTAATTTATAGTATACATTTTCCGCTTAAAGTCGTCTAAGTATTCTTAAAAATTTATTACTTTTTTTGTTCAAATATAGGGAGAAATGATTATAATATCAAATGGTCAATTCTTCAAATTCCAAACCATTCCATATTGCTCAAAGTCCATCATGGAGTTCTCTCTTTCCATTTCCAATTAGTTCATATTTTATTTATATTTTGATTATCTAATTGATTTTTTTATCCATGTCAATCTGAATAAAAATGTATCCAAATTTGCAGGATCTTGATTCAGAATCGAGTTCAGATGTAGAAAATATTCCACCAGCTCAAAAACGTCGGAATCTCTTACCAGGAGCAACATACTGCAAGTAGTTGGTAGATGAAAATGGATAGCCACTTTACCCTTCTAATTGTAATATGTCATCTTCCAGCCGCAATCATGGGTCAATGATGGTAATAATTGTTTGGTATAATGTAATTTGAACAAAGCAATTGTTTTTTGTTTACTAATATCATCGATGTACTAATGTTCAATATTTTTGAAATTAGGATTTTGATGATAAGCGACCTACCTATCATCTTCCCTTGCACCCCACTACAATGTCAAATCGAGAGAAGGTTGCAATAAGAGAACAACTTAGAGAGGAAGCATACCATGAATCAACCACCTAATCAATTTTCACTACGTCCAAATTCACCAATTAGTAATGACTACAACAATAGTAGTTCTTCACAAGTTAGAAATGGAGTCAATCAAATAGAGGTTGGTATGGATGATTATTTACGGGATAGGACTTCCATGGAGACAACGTTGTTAGAGGCATTCCATAACGTTGAGCTAAGGGTTGATGCTTATATCATTGATACCTTTTTTGAAATCCTGAAATCTACTTCCACCACCCCTCTCTTTGGACCTAGCCGGTCAAATTTCTTAGAGAAATTTTACGATTTGTATTGTATCTCCTTGCTTGAGAAAATTTTAGTTATGAATATTTTAAACCATGCATGAGTTATTTGATTAATTTTTTTTAATTTTATAATAATAATATAATAATCTAATTTAAAGGTCACGGCTAATCCAGACACCAAATTGGTGTATGAGACCCCCTTGCTTGTGGGACAAGGGACCCCCTCTTCCCAACGATTTGAACGGTAAATTTTACGGAGGTATACATACCCTACCCCCCTTTGGATTTGAACGTGTGACCTCTTATGAAGAAACACATTTTCTTAACCATTAGGCCCACTCAGGCTGGCAACAACATATAATTTTATAGTTGGCAACATGTTTAGATATTGAATGGTAATATTTTAATTTACATAGTTTCTTATTTATCCTAATAATCTATGTTGATATTAGAAGTAATAATATGGTTGATATGCATGTTTAATAGTACAACATTTTTTATGATATGTTAACATGATGATTCAAAAATTGAGTTTATGTTCATGTATTTTGTAGATTTAAAAGCAAAATTATATGTAAATGTGGTTTATAATTTAAAAAATAAATTTCTAACATGTTTTTAAAGAACATATTAATGTGATACCAGTTTAAAAATTAATAACTAAGCTTACAATGATATTAATATGAGGATTTCAAAATATAATTAGATGTAATATATGTATATTATTTAAGTATAAGCTTGTGAGACTTGAAATTTGAGTCATCAAGACAAAGATGAAGTTTATTTTTTTCATTAATTTTATATATCAGTATTTCATAAAATAGTTTATAATTTTTTTTCCATGGAAAAAAGCGTAATTCTATTCATCCGAAGATAACCAAATTACATTATGTAGGTGCCTTAAGCACGACCCAAACTTGGGTAGAAAGTTCCAAAAGGGACACAAAAGTTGGTTGGTAAGCCATCAAGAAAATATAAATACATAAACTAGGAAGAAACCCCAAATAGGCCTAAAAATCTGGGTCAAGAAGTCCCGCCACAGAAATAACCCCAAAAAAGAAAACCCAACAAAACCCTAGTGGTTGGATGGACCAGGTCAGAGTGGTATGAAACCCTCACAACATTAGAACCAGATAGCAACAACATCAATTAAAATCTCAGCCAAAAAGAGGAGACCAGAAGTTGCACGCCCTCTCAAAGGACCTCAAAGTGCCACTACTCACCGCATGCCCAAGGATAGGACCTGAAAGCTCTGGCGCAACCCCTGCCAGGAAGGAGAGAAAAACCATTGACATCGACCAATAGGAGCCAGATCTGAGCATATATCAAACCATGAACAAACCAAACAGACCATATAGGGGAACCACAAACTAGGAGAAAAACAAAGAAGAAGATCTAAGCACCGAGATAACCCCAGATCTGCGCACTCACTAAGGATGATCCGCCACAAGAATTTGACGAAACAAAGGAATGGAAAACAGAGGACGTGAGCACCGAAAGGCACCTCTGCCCAAAACAAAACCTGATCTGGGAAAGTAAATCACAATCTAAGCATTACGAGCCACGCCCACCATTATAGAACCCATCACATCCAAAGAATAGAGCTCGATCCACAGAAAATAGGGCAAGAAATCCCCAAGATAAGATATGCCCGGAGAAGGACGCCACAACAGGGAAAAAATGTCAATTAGAACGAGGCTTCGATAGTTAAGGCGGACGTCAAACTAATGCCAAAACCAGAGATAGATCAAACCTGGAGTGCGGGCTTGAGAAGACCAACTGTAGGCAGGCATCGCACATGAGTTTTAGACGAAGAAAATAAAACAAAATTGGGTTTGCAGCCAGGGAAACCTTAGCTGCAGACCCGCCAGTCATCTCGTAAGAGTTAGATCTTGTTATGCAAGACAATGTAATGAAGATCTAGGTGTTTCAAAAATAGTTTATAATTTTATAATAAATGACATACTTAATAATTTTAAATAAATTGAATAAAATTTATTATTCAATTTTATTATTTTGTTTGTATTAGTATATTAATGGATTGTTTAATTACTAAATATATAATTATAATGAAGTGTGATGTTTTTCATAATGATCTAAGTCCTATATGACATTATTTAAATTTGGTTTTTGTGATAATTTGGTTTTTAACTAAAGTGTTTGTTAGTTTACATATTTTTATCATTGTTTTTGGAATTATTTAAATTATGGCCCCAATGTTGACTAAAACCTCAATTAATGAAGTTACTTAAAATTTTGATAGCAATCAACTTATGAAATAATGAAAAAAATAGCAATAGAAAAATATGCATCCATAAAATTTTAGGGCCAATAGAATGTTTATCGTTGGAGATTATAACTTTTTATAATAACAATTTTTAGTGTAAAA
>JZKD02S2131412.1:161093-182321 GCA_000966675.3 Picea glauca | reverse complement strand
ATGAGGAGAAGTAGGAGGCGAAGGAGGAGGTGGTTGGTCGACTCTATGAGGAGAAGTAGGAGGTGGAGGAGGAGGTGGTTGGTCGACTCTATGATGAGAATCAAGAGGTGGAGGAATAGGTATTTCTTTCTCATCTGGGTGAGGAGGAGGAGGAGGAGGAGGGAGTGAAGAAGGATCACAACCACTCTCATCAATCGATGGGGTACTGAACGAAGAATGTGTATCATTGGAAACCCTCCTCATTGCTAGTATCCTAGTAGCTCCGACGATATGATGCATAAGAGTCGTCATATTGCTTGACATCTCCCTCCAAACCTCCAAGAGCATAGGATCTACCCTGATGTCTCGCATCAGCACAGGGCAGACTCTCACCTCAACCAACAATGCACAAAATCGATTGCCCAACTCTAACCTGAATCTAGTATCTGGCCTATGGTGCATATTGTCGAGTATCTACACCCGAGGACCCTGACCCATCACAACCTTAGCAATCTCCTCATTTGAATCTAGTGAGGGAGGAGGCACGTCCTAAAGGAATGTGCCAATATCTTCAAAATATATAGTACACAACAATAATTAGACAGTTTCATTAAACAATTTAATAAAACAAGTTAAAGAACATGTTAGAATTAATTTTATTCTAATTAAGTAGGACAATAAAATGAAACTAGATTAATTTTAAAAAAAAAAAACACTTATATTACCTCTAGTGGCTCATCGGGTGTGAAGAATATGTTCGGACATCCTCTCCAATACAACCCTTCGTAAGGACACGGTATCATCATTAACATGTGATCGGCCTCACTGGCTAGTAGACCCAGTGCATCAGTGGAAATCCTAGCCAAAAAATCGGGTTGGCCCCTCTTTGGCATCATCTCGCCCCACATGTGCATCCGCACCTGATTCATCAACCTAAAAGGTTGATGAACAAAAGTAGGTCTCATCTCCAGAAACCTCTCAAAAAATAAACAAGACAAATTTGAAGCAAAAGAGAAGTTCGCCCTTCCATGTATCATAGCATGACATTTATCTAGAGCTATACAAAATTGCTGCAAAAAATGGAAGACCATCTAATACATCGTGGCCTCTGTACCAAAGAATCAACATAATACAAAAGAGCGCAACTAATGCGTTTACCATCACTATTAAAGTGTGTAATGGTCGTCACTAACAATGAGAGGAACCTAACCTCTTCTCCAAGAAGTGATGTGTAGATGTCCACCAGAAAACTGAAAAATTAGCTAGAGAAAGTACATCAACCCCAATATATCTCTGAGAGTACATGAGCTTACTCTTTGTTGCAACATTGACATGGACATCATGGAACTAGGGAAAATCCTCCCCTCTCTTGGCTAGCCGAGTGATAAAATATGTATCCACCTCAGTGGGATGGTGTCACACACCCACTATGGCAACTAAAACTTTTCTTGTTGTCTTTTCTTCGAGGAACAGAATCCCTGACTTTCTAGGGGGGCTAGTGTAGACCCTCCCTTCCCCTATCCTTCCCCATGTGATCATTGGCTATGACCACAGGCCTTACCAAAAAGGCACTTCTGTTTTTCACGATTCGGGGAATCGTGATGCAAGCATTCCCCTGTTCTTTGTCTTTCGAAGTGCTGAAACCCGAAAGGGTCTAACAGATCGTCGACTTGATCAATGGATCGGATTAAATCCTGGCACTCTACCTTTCAAGGTTTCGCATACCGGGATGTCGCAATGTATGAAGACAAGGGGTCTCGCACCTGGGTTTCCCGGGAGCTGAAACTCCGAAGCCCATTTACGCTAAGATCTTTTCGGGGTTTCGCAAGTTAGGATTTCGTGATGTGCGAAGACAAGGGGTCTCACACCTGGGTTTCCCGGGAGCTAAAACTCTGAAGCCTATTTATGCTAAGCTCTTTTCAGGGTTTCACAATTCAGGATTTTGCGATGTGCGAAGACAAGGGTTCTCGCACCTAGGTTTCCCGGGAGCCAAAACTCTGAAGCCTATTTACGCTAAGCTCTTTTTGGGGTTTCGCAAGTCAGGATTTTGCAATGTGCGAAGACAAGGGGTCTCGCACCTGGGTTTCCTAGGAACTGAAACTCTGAAGCCTATTTACACTAAGCTCTTTTTTGGGTTTCGCAAGTCGAGATTTCGCGATGTGCGAAGACAAGGGGTCTCGCACTAGGGTTTCCCGGGAGTCGAAACTCCGAAACCTATTTACGCTAAGCTCTCAAGGGGTCTCGCACCTGGGTTTCCCGAGAGCTGAAACTCCGAAACCTATTTACGCTAATCTCTTTTCAAGGTTTCGCAAGTTGGGATTTCGCAATGTGCGAAGACAAGGGGTCTTGCACCTGGGTTTCCTAGGAGCCGAAACTATGAATCCTATTTATGCTAAGATCTTTTCGGGGTTTCGCAAGTCGAGATTTTGTGATGTGCGAAGACAAGGGGTCTCGCACCTCGGTTTCCTGAGAGCCGAAACTCCAAAGCCCATTTACTCCACGACAGAGGCAAGGTAAATTTATGGATTTACCACAATGGTAGTCTTTTAAAGGGACTCACTCCGACTCTGGAATGAGAGGGAACATTCCCGAAAAAGGTGCCTTCGGGAGGATAAACCAAGGCAGAGCACGAATCAAGTTAGGTGGGTCAATCCTCAGGGGAATGGACTTGTATCTTGAACTTATACATTCTATACATTAACTGAATTGTAGTTATATCAATATAAGCATACAGTTGTTATTTCCAATCAAAACACAAGGCAAACACTTATGTACAGAAACTATTTACGAGCGTATAGAAATGAAAATGCGATCATGACATTCAATTCCAAATGCAAGATATAACACTTATCAAAAATTATGGACGTGATGCGAATGCTGAGAGGGGTGCTCGTTTCCACCCAACCATAGGCTCAATGATTCCAATCAGATTTACCACTAGCCACCCCCGAGCTAGACCACGATGCTTTGAGACTTAGTCTCCTACTTTTAGCTCAACAGAAGTCAAGGACGAAGGTTACTCTCCTTCTCCTCTACTCATGACTCTCTGTATTTTCGCAGTTCCTCTGGTTCTCCTTCCACAATTCATGTCGCACGTGTGCTCCTCTGTCCACTCCCTTCCACACTTCTTTCCTGTGAGGTTGCATGTGGCACGAATTTCCCCGTCTGTGGTCAAGCCTGAGAGCTTCTACGGATGGGTGGTTCTCCCCCCCATCCCCTCATTTACTCTTGAGGAGCCTCCCCACCTACCATCTTGGTGGGTAATTCATTCCAGCGTCAGAGAGTGAGCTTTGGTTTTCGAGCACGTACAAACCAGTACGGTTTTTGGTTCGATGGAAGTTAACGCAGCCATTCCCGGCCCCTTCCACCACCTCTCATTAGCCATCGTGGTCTCTTTCAGCACATCCCCCTCCCAACAATCATGTGACACATATTCATGATATAATTTACATTCATCGACCTTTTATACAAAGGTCTGTCAAATCAAACATTCACATCTTTGAGTTTGCCATAGTTCTTGGCCAATATAGTCATTTTTACAGACTGGGGGAAACAAGGTGTTACAGATGGTACCACTGATTAGGACCAACATGGAAAGCATGTCAATGGACATCCCATTGACAGATCGGCTACACCAAGAACCCGTCGTGCCCCTTCAGGGATGTAGCCTCCTCATAGTACTTAAGGAGGCATACATTCCTCAAGAGTACTTGGGTCGTTGCAGTAATATGGTGAGGGTACAAATCCCTCTCCCTCTCCCTCACCTCCCAATCTTGTACAACATTGTACAGGTCAACCCTTCACTCCTGTTGTTATTGTTGTTTCTCTCTCTACTGATGTATTTGCATGACTAACATATAAAATACATCAGCCTCATACATAAAACATTAAAAAAATTATTAAATGAGAAATTTATTTATAAATACGGAAAAATAACTTTCTTCAAAAAATAAAAAAATTAATCATTGGTGCACCCAAAAAACAGTCAAGCACCTCCCGTAGTGTGTATATTATTGGTGAGCATCGTCTATGGTGCGCACATGTAACATAATGCATCGTATAAAATTTGTTATATTATTTTATGTGGTTCATTGTATAACCTTACCGCATCAGTGCATTAAGATTAACTAATGCACCGCCTAAAATAATAAAAACTTAAAATCTTAAAGCACCATAAAACCATTTTTTTTAAAATTTGTTACTCTGGTGCATAGCCTTTCCCGACATCGACTGGTGCGTTACAGGAAAGGCGACGCACCGCACCAATAATTTTTTAAAAAATGATAATTACGGTACTTTGGAATTTAGACTCTGATTTTTTATAGTGGTGCGTTGGGTAATCCTTAATGCACAAGTGTGTAGGTTTACCAGTGCACCACATAAAATAATATATATGATTTATGCGGTGCATTGTTTAACATAATTCCCCGGTGCATTAACATTTCTTCAATGCGTCGCGAAAAATCAGCTATATTATTTTAGGCAATGCATCTGTAAAATTATGCACCAATGTGTTAAATTTTACCCAACGCATCGGTCCGTTAGAGTTTACAAATGCACCGCCAAAAACAATTAGGCATGGTGTTTCGGTGCACCCTATAAATTTTGAGGGTGCACCATCCACGGTGTGAGACGAACGACTCAAATGCACCACGTAGAAAGGAAAAAAAATAAAAACAGTGGAAATTTAACTGAATTTTGATTTATCTACTAAAAGCTCAAGTTATAAATAAATAAAGGCATTACCTAGAAATTTCCTCGTCGGAGAGGCATGGTTGCCTTGTAGTCCAAAAAACCAAATTTTCCCATCGTTTGGAAAAAGTTGAAAGCCACGCAATAAGAAACAGACAGAAGGAAGGAAATCGAGGGAATCACCAAGGGAAAGGAGTTTTAGAGAGGCAAAAGTTGCACCGGTGCTTGAGAGCTCTACAACACTAAAAAGGATAAAAATGAATTGTATGACCAGTAATTTTTTTTTATTTAAACCGATTACAGTGCGCTTGATTATTAGATGCATCGGTGTGTGTTAGTATTTAAGTAGGGCACCTGAGTATATATTTTTTTTAAATAACCCTACCACGATGCGCCATTTTTTAGAGCAACGGTGTGCATCGGTGCATCAATATTTATGTAGCACACTAGAGTATTTTTTTTTAAATAACACTACCACGGTGTGCCATTTCTTAGAGCACCGGTGCATATGTAGTAGAAAATGCACTAGTGCATTATGTATTTATAAAATCACCATAAAAAAACATCTGCTAAAACCTCCACCCACTCACCTCCGCTATAAATGAATTTTTGGGCTATTTTTATAGGGGCTTCCGCAAAAACCTCTACTAGAGGATCTTTTCCTTGTAGTGAAATATCATAAAGGTAATTAGGGATCGCCTCAACTTTAAAGATATTTAATCTAGGAGTTGGTCATCGACAACCCTGACACTCTCTCCTAACTCCAATTGGGATAAATGATCATGACCAAAATTTAATTTTCCTGGTTTGATAATGACTTCGAAGGAAAATTCATGAAAGAGAAACAACCACCTACAAATCCTTCCTTCCAATACAGGTTTATTGTCCAGATATTTCAAAGTAGAGTGGTCAATAAATAATTTAAAGTGACCTCCTAACAGATAGTGTCTAAATTTATGCAAAGCAGAGACCATTGCCAAGCCTTCTCTTTCAGTGGTAGTGTATTTGCACTCATCTTGAGAGAGCTTCCTACTGGTGAAGTAGATCGGGTGATCTATATTTATTTCACCAAGTTGTGCAAGGATTGAACCCAAAGCAATGCTAGAAGCATCGATGTGTACATGGAATTCCACCTTCCAATTTAGATATATCAAAATTGGGGTAGTACTCAAATTTTCTTTGAGAATGTTGAAAGCTTGATCGCACTTTGGATTCCATCTGAAGGCTTCAGATTTCTTTAGAGGCTTCTCTAGCGGGGCAGCTATGCTTTTATAATTTTTTATAAACCTGCAATAATACCTAGTGTGACCTAAATTTGACCACAGTTGCTTAGTAGTTGTAGGAGGAGGCATATTTAGTATCACAACAACCTTGGCAGGATCGACCAAAACTCCTTCTATGCATACATGTGCCTCAATAGATTTCCAAAAGGCACACAAAAGATGCACTTCTTAAGGTTTAGAGAGATATGTAACTTCCTACAATGGTTGAGAATCAACCACAATAAACCTATGTTCTCCTTCAGCAAACTACACACTATCCAATCATCCATGTACACCTCAAAAAAATTATGAATAAAATCACGAAAGATAGAAACAAAGATTCTGGAAAAGACAACGGGGGAATTCTTCAACCCAAAGGGAATAACATTATAAGCAAATGAACCCCACTCTATAGTAAAATTAGTATTTCTCATATCCTCTTCCACAATTCTAACCTGATGATAAACTCAAAACCCATCTATAAAAGTATAAGATTCATTGCCTGCCACTTGATCAATGAATTCGTCACTAAATGTAGGGAAAGGGGAATGTATACAGGTGGCATTCAAACTTTTGTAATATACAAAAACTATGATATCATTAGTACCCTACTTACTCTGCATTACAATAGGACTAATCCACTTAGCCTAATGCACAAGGAAAATTAACCCAGCTGCAAGCATTATGTCGATCTTCTTCTTAACCTTTTCCTTGACTCTCAGATTCAAGCAGTACGATTTGTGTTTGACTGGCTTAGCATCTGGCTTCAATTCTATCTTCATTTACCCTAAGTATCCATTTCATCTCTCATAAACTTTTAGGAAACATATCTGCGTACTCCCGCAACAGAGCTTGTATCTCGATCATAGTTTTTTCATCCCAATAGTCTCCTATAGATGCCATCTTAGAATGTTACTCGCTTTCGATATTTTATTTCCACAACTTCAAACGCTGAGCATATGAGTTGTTGGTATCACCTGATAAGGTGTCCTTAAATTCTCTTGCTCCTAAGCATATTTTAAATGTTAAATGTCTAAGTTCTTCCAAATCCTCATGGTATTCAGGATCCTTGTCAACCTTGCCACAAGCCATGAGTATACTTACAGAAGATGGGTAAAAAATATACTCAAGAAGATGTCCATGATCAGAATAGACTGTAAGTGGATTTTTATTCTTAAATTCATTACTAAACAACATTTTCTTGATTTTTTGCAGTGCAGTTGTGAGTTCTGAAGACTTACTAGAGAAAGATACATCATGACAGAACTAACTTTGCAACACCTTCCATCATGCAGTTTGTCTTCGGGTTTCTTCATGCACATACTAATCCTTTTAAATTGTTCCCAGAGAATGGATGAATTGATGTTTCCAGAGATAAGAGGGAATTCGCAAACCTTTCCATACTATTAGACAATTTTCAATGTGCTTGGTTGGGTCAGAAATTCCATCAAATATATCCAAGGATAGCATCTGACTCTTCTTTATCCCAAGAAAAGAGAGTTCATATGTGAGTAACCCACCATCTGGCTAGAGAATACTTCAAAGTAAGGTCAAGTGTTGAGATTCATTGTTCTGTTGTAACCTTACCCTCCATATCAATGAGAAAATTTTGTATATTTGAGGTACCATCATAATTTGGATACTCATTGATTTCTGTTCCAATCCATATTACTCCTCTGACAATTGCAAATTGTCTTGAAAAATTATCATACTGTCCTTGCTGCCAATCATTGAATGTTGCTTTAGAGTCTTCATTTGTTGACTAGACACTTCTTCGACTAATTGATCCATCTGTTGTAGGATTGATATAATTAGCTAGCTTCCCTACAGTAAGAACATATGGATGATCAATGATGTTTGCCTCCCATATTCTCATCTACTTGTTCAGTGTACCTTGGACCTTGATAAAGATCTAGTGGTTGAGTGACTTTCATGCCATCAAACTCGAAATTCATAGTTTCCTTCTTAATATCAATGCCAGCACAGTTTTCATAGGCCCAATCAATGCCTAAAAAAATTGGATAGGGATCCTTCTCCCCCATTATCTCAATCACCTAGAAATCAACTAATTTTTTTACGTCATCCAAGTCTACTTCAATGTGTTGCAGCCTTCCCACGGGATAAATGCAGTACTGATTTTCCATCCACAACTAAATATGGGAATAAGAAAGCTTGGGTTTTCCTATTTCCTCCCAGGTTTTCTTTGGCAATATGTTGACATAAAATCCCAAATATAGCATAATATCTCTCATCTCATAGTTTTTGATATGCGAATTCAACCTGAACTCTCTTCCAGCTCTCCTTTTCCTTCTCTAAACTCTACTTGCATTATTTTCTAGAAATTTAGTAGCAATAAATTCCTCTGGGTTTCCTTCATCTCCCAAGTCCATATTGATTGTGTTCTGCAACTTCTCAGTTAGTTGTTCATCATCCAAAATATCATAAAACAACTGAAGCCAAATATTGATATCCTTATGTGAATTACTCGAGGATTCCATATGAGCAATTGATTCTCTTGCAACCCTTGGCAACTGAGGAGTCAGTTTAGAACTTTCTTCTGCAATTGTGGGCATTGGAGGACTAAGCATATGCCTAAACAGTTCTACTACATTCTTAAATAATTCCTTCTTCTTTATGGGATCATACTTGGTATTTTCTGGTACACCCTTTTTCATTTGTATTTGATGAGGGATCCATGAATCAACACCAGTATTTGCACCTCATATGGTTATGGTATTAATATTAGGTTCATATCTTTCAACCATATCTTTGGGTTTGGAATTTATCAGGATGGCTCCTCTCTGTGTAGAACGATATTCCCATTTGGAAATGGCATCTAGATAGTCTTATGTAGCATGGGTGTTGTTCCTACAATATGCACACCAAGTTCTTCTAGGAAGTGGACAATCTCTCGCCAAGTATCCTTGCTCATCAAAATTGTAGTAGTGAACTAGTCCTCTTCCACTAGCTCATCCTCCTCAATATCCTCCTTCACCTCTGTGACCCATTTTATGTCCTTGAGGTCCTTCATTAACCTTGAATGCATATCAATCTAATCTATTTGCAAGTGCATCCAGAACTTGACAATGATTGGTGTTGTGAGAGGGTGAACAATTGAACTCCCAATAAATGGTGTTCGACGCACATGTGTACTTTTGTAATATTGGACAATTCCTTGGAGAATTCTCATGACTTCTGCATATCTCACAATACTTGACACTATGACCTCTTGATTATTCATATTTAAGACATGATATTGAACAAGCCCATGAAATGGCACTGCAGCAACAACTTGTGCAGCTCCTCCCACTGGCCCTATTGGTGGAGGAACCATATTAGAGGGACCCATACCCCTTAATCTCAGAAATTAATTTACTACGTGACCCTCCATGTAACAACATAAACACCATACTTGCGGTTGAAAAACTTTTGGAAGGATCAACTCTTGAGTTTTCTTATTTAACGCAGAGATTTGGTCCTACAATTGTGCAATATTAGCATCTTCTAGAGGCCTCATGATTCTTAAGTTACCTGGATAACCTTCCATAGCTTGGATAAATTTAGGTTTTTATGATGTGATAGAGTTTGGCTACCCTGCATTCAATTGGACAACCTTGCATTTAGGAGTTTCTGAGTAGGAACAAGAAATTGCATGAGGATATGTAATGATGTTGGAAAGTGGGAATGATGAGACTCGAAATTAATGCATGTTTTCCTCTCATGTTTTAGTTTTGATAATATTTTGACTACCATTAAGGCCATTATGATCTTAATATTTCATTTTCCATTTACCTAAGCCACAAATCCCACAAGGTATATATTGGATTATGTTTCTAAGTTTTTCTAGTTTATATTATAAATATTAGAGTAGAGTTGTAGAAATAATTTTAGTTATGAATAAAATATTACTAATGGAAACCTATAGTATGTATGAATAACCATAGATCACACCTTTGAAATGATCGAGTCGAGTTCAAACCACACAATGACTCATCGTACCTACAACAAGAGAAATAGTGGTATAATTAACACACTAGGAAGTAGGGTACATCAAGTTCAAAGGATGTACATGCAAGTGGACAGAGTCCACGTTTTGAAGAGGTTTTATGATGCTTTCAACATAAACTATCTACATTCACTCCTTTCCAAGAATCTAGGTGATTGCAACCTCTTGCATTTATTCTTTTGTTCATTGAGAACTACGAATTTCCTCCTAAGGTGTAACATCTTAAAAAAAATTTAATGGTTGACTTGTTATTTCTCCACAACTTTAGGGTTTTCATAAAAATTTCATTTTTAGATGTAGTTATCAAATATTCTAGTAAAAACACTATATATACAGTCGTTTTTATCATCAGAAAAAAATAAATAAATAAAATATATGAAGATAATAAAGAGAATACTTTGTGATTTTCGAATTTCAAGTAATATTATCAATTTACTCCCAGTTCCATGCATTATCTACTTTAGTATTGTATCTAAAAGTTTTTTTGTTGTTGAGTCTTTTGAATTCAGGGCCCACTTAAAAGGTACGAGGCCATATTTTATGTACAACTTGTTTATATATTTGTGTGTTCATCAACTCTCAGTTATATTATACATTGCCATAGAATAACATTGACATATAAATATATTATCTTGTTGTGTTGTTGAATGATGTCGATTGTTCCTAGTTTTTACTATGAAACAATTGTATATCAAAGTTCTACTACAGAGCATAAGGAGGAAAAATTGTGGCTAGCCTTAGTTAGCAATTACCCCAACTTAAACAGTGCCACCAGTGAAACCAGAAGAGTACAGTCAGAGTAGTTTTTAAATGAATTTTATTTTTATATAACTTCACTTTTTAAACTTCCGCAATTAAAATAGTTTGTTGGGAGTTTTGTTTTTTGTCAAATATGCATATGCTCAATGAACAATGAATCTTTAGATTCTAAATTTGATGCATACATTATCTGAATTGGATCCTCACCCAAAACATTTTGTAAAAATTGTAATAAATTTGTAATTTTTTTCCCATTTGTATTTTTGGAAAAAATTGGAAGCGGAAACGAACAATTGTGATAGTTGGCCTTCCAAAGGAAACCCATTAAAAATGAGTGTTGTAGTGAAGGAAAAAATGAAGGGAGACTAGGAGAACTTGGGAATTTTGCATATATGAGAGCTCGAAGAGTGTAGCTTGCTTGAATATCAATGGAGGAAGGAGTCAAGGATCCTATCCATGATGAGCGAAGGAATCTTTGAGCCATGATAATATGCATTTCTTTTTGTGAGTAACAATGTATGAGTTTTTTGGGCATGCATATCTCACCCATCGTAATGAATTTCCAGAGAAAAATACATATTTGTTGTTTATACCATGTGGGTGCAATCTGGTTTGTGTAGTATAGTGTGGTTCTAATTTGAGTTTCATTGCTTGAAATTTATGTTCTAGTTAAAGATGCAAGTTTCATTAGTTCAATCCTCTCTAAGCTATGCTTTTGTCTTGTTGACTAAGGTTCCACTCACCCACGAATTGTACTCCCTCCTATGGGAATTTTATTTTATTGTTGGGTGGATTTATTTTTTCTTGGGAAATGTTTTAGCCCTATAGGAATTTTTCTTAGTGTTGGGCATCCTAATTGAGAAGTTAGTTGGAGTTAATCATTGTTGGGTCGTTTTCTTTAGTCGAACGTCTTCCCTTTTCCCCCAAGTCGGTTTTCCCTGATGTTGAGTGTTTAAAATCATCCCAAAGAATTTTTATCTAATGTTGGGTGTATAAACTCGTCCTAGGTTGTTTTTCTCTAATGTTGGATGTCTAGATTTACCCCTATTCATTTTTATCTCATGCTGAATGCTTAAAATCACCCTGGGATTTTTTCTCCATAACTGAGCTTCTAAATTCCTCCAAAGAACATTTTCTTCACTGTTGGTTGTCTAAATTCACCCCCTCGACATTTTTCTTCATTGTTGGATGATTAAATCCATCCACTCAACATTTTCTTCATTGCATGTCTTGGACACAGTTTGGGAACTTAGTTGGTATTGGTCTACCGACCACAAGCAATGCAAACCAAGTAGTAAAAAACCCAAAGAACATAGAGAAAAAATACAAATTCTGCAATGAATATGCGTTGATGAAATGGACATGCCATAGGACCGCCATTTATAGATCAAATGGTATTAGAGCAAGTTCTCCAGGGACCTTGAAGAAGTTGTCATAGGAAAATCTTTGAACATAGAGAATTTGAAAGAGTTGAGAGACTTCAACTAGTAGATCCAAGAAGAAAGTCAGCGTTGGAGGCAAAGAGAAAATGAGCTAGAGAAAGAGCTTTCCAAGTGTTAGGTCTCCTTCACCGACATGAAGGAAAAATTAGATAAGAGCATATTTCAACTCTTGCAATTGGGGGATATATTCATTGATCTAGATAATTGGAAAGAGGAGAGGTTCACTGAGGTTACTGCTCACATATACCATGACTTAGCAGCAAAGCAAGAGGCCTTGAAGAAGCTACAAGTAGTTGTCCAAGATACCAAGAAAGCCCCTTCTGTTTCCATTGTCGAAGTTAGTACCATAATAGAGGAAAACACGATAAACTCACCTTCCAATACCCTTGGCGACTTTGAGAAGCACACTAGAGGCATTGGTTCTAAGCTCAAGAGGTAAATGGGCTATGATGGCCAAGGTCTAGGAAAGGAAGTCCAAGGGATTTTGATTCTTGTTTTAGCTCAGCAGAGGCCCAAGCATGAAGGCCTAAGGTTCAGTGGACAAGAAGCCAGCACAAGTGTAGCTCAAACCGTTTTTTTCAAGTAAATAGGAACCAAAAAAGAATCCTTGTGCAGCAGGCCACTCAAATATGCTTGTAGAAGCTTGGAGGAGGGAAACAAATAGATGATTCTACCATCCATATTCACTCCTATTCTTGAGGTACCAAGCACCCAAGCTAGAAATCATCATCAAATATCGAAAAGGAATGGGTTAGTTTGTTTATGTTGCAATAAAAGGGGTCATAAGGCTAGCGATTGTTGGCACTCTAGAAAGCCAAGTATCTCATGCAGGAACCATTGCCAATATTATAGATTGACTGGACATTGGGAGGCCAAAGTTTGGAGGATTCACCTAGAAATCCATCCCAAGAACTGAAAATATAATACAAAATTGTTGAGAGTCAAGTTCAAGGGGAAAGAGGAGTTTTTTTCACTTGCATCCCAAGGAGAAACAGTTTTCTAGTGACCTGTTGCAGCAGTGAATCTCATACACCTCCATGAGAAGGACAACATGGCTATGCCAAGGGCAACTCCTACTTAGCTCTTATATTCCATCCTACAGCAGAGGCATCATTTCTTTGATATTTTCCAGAGTCTACTTGATGATAGGAGAAGGAGAAAATTGAGGGAGTTGAAGCTTTTGGGGACCAAAATCCTACAAATGGGGAGGTGAGAAAGTTGTAAAAGTTGTAATAAACTTTTAGTTGGGTGAGGTGTAAAAGTTGTAATAAACTTGTAATTGTTTTTTTTTTTTCATTTGTCTCTTTAGAAAAAATTAGAATTGAAAACGAACCATTGTGATGGTTGGCCTTCCAAAGGTGGCCCATTAAAAATGAGGGTTGTATAGTAAATAAGGAAGAAACGAAGGGAGACAAGGAGAACTTGGGAAATTTGTAGAGATGAGAGATCGAAGAGTGTATCCTACTTGAAAATCAATGGACAAATGAGTCAAGGAGCCTGACTATGATCAACAAAGGCATCTCTGAGCCATGGCAATCTGAATTTATTTTTTGTGAGTAACGATGTATGACTTTTCTAGGCATGCATAACTCACCCATTGTAATTAATTTCTTGAGAAAAATAAATCTTTGTTGTTTATACCGTGTGGGTGTAATGTTTTGTGAGGTATATTTTGGTTTTGGTTTGAGTTTGATTGCTTGAAATTCTTGTTATGGTTAATAGATGCAAGCTTAATTATTTCAATCCTCTCTGAGCTACATTTTTTTCTTGTTGACCAAGGTTCCACTCACCCACGAATTGTACTCCTTCCTCTTGGTGTTTTATTTTATTGTTGAGCAAATTTCCTTTTGCCTAGGAAAATTTATACCCCTATGGGTGTTTTTATTAGTGCTAGGCATCCCAATGAGAAGATGGTCAGAGTTAATCATTGTTGGGTTGTTTTCTTTAGCCAGGCATCTTCCCTTTACCCCCATGTCATTTTTCCATGATGTTGAGTGTCTAAACTCGGCCCATGTAGTTTTTCTCTAATGTTGGTTGTCTAAACTCACCCCAAGTTGTTTTTCTCTGATGTTGAATGTCTAAATTCACCCCTAGTCAATTTTATCTCATGTCGAGTGCTTAAAATCTCCCTAGGCATTTTTCTCCATTGTTGAGCTACTAAATTCGTCCAAAGAACATTGTCTTCATTGTTGGTCATCTAAATTCACCCCCTTGGCATTTTTCTTCATTGTTGGATGATTAAATCCATCCACTTAACATTTTAATCATTGTTGGTCTTGGACACAGTTTGGGAACTTAGTTGGTATTGTTCTAGCAACCACAAGCAATGTAAATCAAGCAGTAAACAACACAAAGAACAAAGAAAAAAATATAAATCCTGCAAATGTTTTTAAATGTTTGGGATTTGTTTCACTTGTTTTATTGGGGCTTAGATGTACTAGTCTTTTTAAATTTGGTTCCAAAAATTTATCGAATCATAGTGTTTTCAAAGTATTATTGTTTGGTTTTTGGATCAAGGGGCTTATTGTGTGTGTTGAATCTAGGGCTCTCTCGGGTTAGATTAGTACAAATTTAAATTCAACTATGTCATCTTCAACAACATATGTTCTAGGTGTAGAAATTATGGATTACAGGGAATATTGTTGGGTATGTGTTATATAATTTTCATGACCAACCCCGCGAGTTGATTTGTGCCTAGAATATGGAGGGGTTGCAAGGGGGCGGAGCCCCCAAAAAAAATTTTGCACTTTTTTGCATCCTATTTTAGCAGTTTTTCGGCACACGGTTTTTCGTTGATGGTTTCTAATTCCGATTAAGGAATTAGGGTTGTAGACTGATATGGGTCAATGGATTAGGGGTTTTGGATTTCATGGGATCCTATATACATATATATCAATGAAGATGATGATGAACAAAGAATTAGAGGTGCAGCTCTAAATAGGTTGTTGGTTTTCCCGATTGGGTTTCCAGTGTAAAATCATTGTGTAATGTGTGTATACCATTGTATCTTTTCTATTCTTATTAAGAATCCATTTGTAGTAATTAATTGTACAAGGTTAAAATCTACATTTGGTATCTTAGTTATTATTAGCTTCAAGGGGATGCCTTTGTGGCTAAGGTTTTGGCTTAGGTTTGTGATAAACCTTGTTACAATGGGAGCTTTGTGGTAGCAATTCTTGTGGTGAAAAGAAATGGTGAGCAGTTCAAAAATAGAGATAAATAAATTTAATGGGAAAAAAATTTAGTTGTGCAAGATCAATATGGAATATATTTTGATAGACAAATATCAATGGGCCACTCTGGATCCAAGTACTTCACCTATAGGAATGTTAACCGAAGACTGGACAAAGTTGGATAGGAAGGAAAAGAGCACAATCCGATCATGTCTCTTAGATTTAGTACTATTGAATGTGTCAGGGGAAGCTATGTCTAAGGCTTTATGGAATAAGTTAGGGACTTTGTATTAGTCTAAGTCCCTGGTAAACAAATTTTTCCTACGGAAGATGTTGTACAACCTGAGGATGAAATATGGAGACTCTATGATAGAGCATCTGAACGTGTTCAATATTGTTATTATATGTTGATATTAATATTTCTAATGAAGATAAGTGTATTGGTCTATTTTTCTCTTTATGAGACTCATGGGATAGTTTGGTTGTGGTCATAGGTAGTAATGCAGCTACTTCAAGCTTCGATGATGTGGTATCGTCCTTGTTGTCGGAGGAGATGAGGCAGAAAAACATGGAAAGACAGAGCACAAATGCCTTATTTGCAAGAGGAAACTCCCAGGAAATAAATATATCTAAGTCCTCAAGTGGGAGATCCAAATCTAGGGGAATATCTACATCTCCCAAAAAAATTTAAAGCTATGTTGGAGACGTGGAAAAGAAAGGCATTACAAGAAACAATGTAGATCTAAAAGTGTTGAAAGATGGAAGGGATTTGACGTTTCCCCTTATACAAAAGAAAAAACCTTTGTAGATGAAGGAGGATATGTGTACTTGGATTCTTCAAGAACACATGCAGATCATGAGGCATGGTTGGTCGACTCAGATCTATCCTCTCATATGACTCCTCACACGGAATGGTTTTTTGAGTATGAAAGGTATGATGGAGGTGATGTTTTCCTAGGTGATGACTCGACAGCCAAAATCATAGGATGAGAAAAGGTCAAGTTGAAGCTCATGGATGGAAAGATTATAGAACTCCCTGGTGTTCTTCACATCCCAAGATTGGCCAGAAATTCATTTTTTATAAGAAAAATGGATGATGCAGGGAAAAAAACAATGTTTGAGAGAGAAACCTACAAGATGGTTTGAGGCACAATGGTGTTGTTGAAGGGATTTTGGATTTGAACCCTATATAAGCTGCTAGGAAGCACTATTAGTGATGGGAGCAACAATTTCGTTGTTCCTAAGATTGGAGCTGAAAAAAGAAAAACTCGTACAGTCTGTAGAGAAAATACTATGTTGTGGCATCAAATATTGGGGCATATCAAAGAGAAGGGCCTTGGAGTACTACATGGTAAAGGTAATGTTGAAGGTATGCCCAATTTCTCTCTGGATTTTGATTTTTGTGAACATTTCTTATATGGGATGCATAATCGTGTAAGATTATCCTCGAGTGCAGTGAGGGTAGAGGGAATACTACTGTTGGTGCACAACAATGTGTTTAGACCTGTGTTGGTTCCTTCACTGGTAAAATCTATGTACTATGTCTCATTTATAGATTACTTCTCTAGGAATACATAGATTTATTTCCTCAAGAATAAACCTGAAGTATTTGACAAATTCAAAGAGTTTAAGGCTCTTATGGAGAATCAAATGAAGAAGAGAATTAAGGTGTTGAGGATGGATAATGGTGGAGAATTATATGGAAATAAACTCAATTAATTCTATAATAAGTGTGGAATAAAAAGGAATAAAACTACTGCATACACACCTCAATAGAATGAAGTTGCAGAAAAGATGAACAGGACCTTGATGGAAAAATAAAGGAGTGTGCTCAGTGGTGTCGGGTAAGTACATGAATTCTAAGCAAAGGCAGTGAGTATTGCATGTTACCTGGTCATCTAATCACCCTCATCATCATTGGATGACAAGACTCCACATGAGGTATGGACTGCTAAGAAACCCTCTCTTACACATTTCAAGGTATTTGGTTGTGATTCTTATGTTCACGTTCTAAAGGAAAACATAAGTAAGTTGGATAAAAGGGTTGAAAAGTGTATATTTATTGGTTATAAATATGGTTTGAAATGTTATAATCTTTGGAACCCATAAATTAAGAAGGTAGTGTATAGTCTAGATGTGGTATTTAGAGAAATCCAAGATGTTTTGAAACACGAAGTCCTACCAAGGGAGGAAGAACTAGAGAAATTAAAGTTTGAAATGAAGGATAATGAATCAGAGTCAATAGAAGAAGAAGAATCATAAGAAGAAGAGCTTCATACTCCAGTATTGAGGACATTAGTTTGGGAAAGAAGGAAATAAAGGTATACTCCACCTGATTTCAGTTCAAATTTGTCTTTGTTTATTACTGATGTTGATCCTATAGTTGTGTAATGTCCCTAATCCAAACCCCATTTGTAATTGTACATATAGGTTGATGAGTCGTTGGTACCAATTGTAAATGTAAATGTACATATAGGTTCATGATCCATTGGCACCAAGTTTTGGTTTTTTGCAAACCTGTGTAGTGCACGGGGATTGTATCAAAGAAAGGGTGTGCACATTTCATAGTGTTTCACACACCTAGGGTAAATGCATGTGGTTGAACATAAAAGGAAAGGTGAGCACATTTCACAGTGTTGTGTGCACCTAGGTAAGTGTGTGGGGATTACCTTGAATTATGCATCAAACCAAGTTGTGTGTGTGTGTGTGTGTATTTAAGGCTAGAGATCCTATGGGGTTATAAGGCTAGTGAGTCAGGACACAAGTAGGTCAGTGCACCTATCCTTGCTAAATGTAGTCACACTCAAGTTGTTAATAGTATCACATCAGTGTGCACATACAAATCAGAAGAAAAATGACAGGGGGGTAACTCAACGAAAAAATAGAAAACGGGGGGGGATTTAAGTCCAAGGGAATATTTTATTAATATTTCTGAAAAGCGTAATTTATGGACAATTATTTATCCTAGTTATCAAGGGATGGGAATGAGTCACCATGTAGCTAAATCTACTTCTGAAGGTGGAAAGTGTCCAATTTAAGGCATGAAATATATATTGTTGGCCTTAGTTGATTTGGGGGGATCTTTCATTCATTTCTCTGATTTGCATAATGGGTCGAAGCATTTGAGAAAGGATGACCATTACTTTATCTGCAGAGAGGANAAATCTCTCACCTGGAGAGAATTCTCATGGGCCCAACAACCTGCTCTTTATCTGCAGAGAGGAGTTGTAAAGGGTTTTTCTATTTTGCAACCAAAGTATATGTTGTTAAAGAGCAGGTTGTTGGGCCCATGAGAATTCTCTCCAGGTGAGAGATTTGTTGTCGAAGAGGGAGGTTGTCAGGCATGTGCGCATTCTCTCTAGGTGAGAGATTAGTTGTCGAAGAAGTGGGTTTTTAAGCCCATGAACATTCTCTCCAGGTGAGAGTTTTGCTGGGAATTTTTCCCTAGTGCGTTGGGAAATAGTTGCAAGGATCTGAGACTTCATGTTTAGTGTGATGCTAAAGCCTTGGAAGGAAAGTGGGGAAATTGAGGGATTGTTGAGCAGAGAAGGGGCACACTTCCTGGGGTGGGACAAGTGCATGGGGAATGAGAGACTATAGACTAGTTGCAGCAGTGGAAACATTGGACTGAGCAATTCCATTGAGTATCAAACCTTAGCCTGGCATTACGAACACTTTTTCCCTAGTGAAGTTTAATCCCCAACTCGGGGGTGACATGTTGTTGAAATTTTATGGGCAACAAAGTCTATGGCTGGGAGAAATGTTTGAGTTCTATGTGCAGTTGGTGAATTTTCATAAAAGATAAGTGTCCTCATGTACTTGTCTCATTTAATGTGTTCTTCATTATCTATGTCTGATATGAGTTTAATTCTTGTATGATGTTGCATATAAATAATTGTTGTTATTTTGAATAATGTTTCTTGCACATGTAAGTATGGTATTGATATTCAATATTTGTAGTCGTACTTGTTGAATATGACGGTTGTTATTAATTATTCATATTCATTTAACTTTAAAATGAGTACCATGATTCTCTGAGGCGAGGTTAGAATGGTCGTGAGCACAGAGAAACATTTTGTGTGCACAAGAATTTGGATTTGCTTGTGTTCACATGGAAGCAATCCCCACACACAAGAGAAAAAAAATTACGTGTGATGCTAGAATGGTTGTGCGTGCAGTAGTGATCACATGTCAGAGTGCTTAGTATGGTTCCATGCATAGTTTTATTTTGTTACTTCCATCGTTATAAGTTGTTCTAAAAGAGGAAAGTTTTGTGGCGTGACCCAACTTGGGGTCAAGCGTGTTACTTCAAGTACTCTGCACAAACCAATGTTATAGAGTGGAATTTGTGCACTAGGTTTTGGAGTAGCATTGCTCAGTAGTAGACTGGGTATGCTACATTATGGTATCAGATCTAGTACCTAGCTAGGAGGTTGGGTATGTTACAATTCTGGTATCAGAGATGGTACCCAGCTAGGAGGCTAGGTACATTATGGATTGGTATCAAAGCGTGGTTTCAACATTAAGCCTGCATGGGCCAAGTACCTACTTAAGGAAAAATTTGACCTGGAAAGTGGTTGAATTTGGAATTACAGTGTGGCCATGGTGTGCATAAAATAAGAATGTGATAGTGTGTGTGCTAATTTTTTGTACATTGTAGGGTGTAGCACTGGAAATGTGTAGTAAACAATAGTGCACGTGTGTGCGCTCTAAAATTTGGGGTTGCGTAGAGAAAAATTTTGGTGCATGCATAATATTGATGTGCAATATATATGTCAAATATTGACATCGTGCATTGGTACATGTTGAATACCAATGTGTATACGGACTTCAGAAGGAGGATTCTGACAAATTGATGCAGATTTTTCATGAAATTGTTGCATGAATTTGTCTAAAAAATCTTATTGCTTGTACATTTTCCATAATTTACAACGATTAGAGAAGGACATAATCATCATCGAAAGTTTAAAAACATGGAAGATGCACAAAGAACTTACAACCATGATGATGAATTCGAGGTTTTGTATGTTGATTTGGGTGTTGATGGTATAGAATCCAAGGAGGAGTGCATAAACTTGGTAGAAACCATAAAGGAGTTGCAAAAAGATGTCTGTAGCTATAAATTTGATAATGAGAGGCTTATGAAAGCCAAGGAGTAGCAAGATGAATTCAATATATAGTTGATGCAAAGCTTGAAAAGAATAAAAAATAAAATGGACAAGAAGACAGACTCAAGAAAGTCGAGGAGTCATAGGTCTCATGATGAAAGAAGAGAAACAAGAAGTGTTGAAAGGAATAATCACCAATCACCAAAGAACTCATTTAGGAAAGCGCACAGTAGCTCAAGTCCATCTCCTATTAGAAATCATAAGATAAGGACCAGGGTAGACGAGTTACAAGGAGAAATGAATAAGATCAAGCCTCCTACCTTTGACTATGAGCACGATAAGTATGAATATGCAGAGACATGGTTGTTGGGTATGAGGAAGTACTTCCAGCTGCATAATTATTCTACGTAGGCAGAAGGGATAATTTCCAACTATCATCTAAATGGAAAACCATCAATGTGGTGGGATCAATTTTTGCAAGTGAAACACATTGATGAAAAGAAGGTTACTTGGAGGGAGTTCAAGAGGTCTTTTCAAAGAAATATTTAACCAAGAGATACTATGACAAGAAAATGAAGGATTTCTTTGAACTCAATCTTGGGAGTATGACAATAGATGAGTATTAAAGAAGATTATTAGATATTTTGAAATATGACACATTCATCAAGGATGAGCAAGTTAAAATTTAGAGGTACTTTGTTAAGCCCTAATATTGGCTCATTACCACTTAATTGGGGCATATTAGATTAGTAATGTTATTTTATTTATGTCGGCTTTAGGCCATTAGTTGTAATTTAGATTAGTAAT
>JZKD02S2131412.1:125421-146972 GCA_000966675.3 Picea glauca | reverse complement strand
TTTTCGAGGGATGGGAACGAGTCACCATGTGGCTAAAGCTACTTTTGAAGGTGACAAGTGTACAATTTAAGGAATCCAATATATATTGTTGGCCTTAGTGTATTTGGGGGGATATTTCATTCATTTTTCAAATGTGCGTAAGGGGTCGAACAATATGAGAAAGGATGACCATTACTTTATCTGCAGAGAGGATTTGTAAAGGGGTTTTCCATTTTGTAACCAGATTATATGTTGTTGAAGAAGCGGGTTGTCAGGTCTGTGAGCATTCTCTCCAGGTGAGAGATTTGGCGTTGAAGAGGCAGGTTTTCAAGATCATGCGCATTCTCTCCAGGTGAGAAATTTTTTTGTTGAAGAGGTGGGTTGTCAGGCTTGTGCGCATTCTCTCCATGTGAGATATTTCCTGTCGAAGAAGTAGGTTGTCAGGCATGTGAGCATTCTCTCTAGGTGATATTTTTTCTGGGAATTATTTCCTGGTGCATTGGGATATAGTTGTAAGGCTCTAAGACTTCTTGTATGGCCTGTTGTTGAAGCCCTGGAAAGGAAGTGGGGCAGCTAAGGGACTATTGAGCAGAGAAGGGGCACACTTCCTGGGGTGGGCCAGGCATGTGGGGAATGAGAAATTGTAGACTATTTGTAGCAATGGAAATCTTTGACTTAGAAATTTTGGTGAGTATCAAACATTATCCTAGCATTAGGAACCATTTTTCCCTGGTGGATTTGAAGCCCCATCTTGGGGGTGACCTGTTGCTGAAATTTTATGAGCAACAGTGTATATGGTTGGGAGGAACGTCTGAGGTCTGCATGTAGTTGGTGACTTTTCATAAAATATAAGTGTCCTTATGTACTTGTCTCATTTAATGTGTACTTAATTACCTATGTCTGATATGATTTTAATTCTTGTATGATGTTGCATATAAATAATTGTTGTTATTTTGAATTATGTTGCTTGCACATGTAAGTGGGGTGTTGATATTTAGTATCTATAGTCATACTTGATGAATTTGATAGTTGTTATTAGTTATTCCTATTCATTTAACTTTATAATGAGGATCATGAGTCTCTGAGGTGAGGATAGGATGGTCATGTGCACAAAGAAACTTATGTGTGCACAAGAAGTTGGATTCGCTTGTGTGCATGGAAGTAGTTTGCACACACAAGGAGAACATAATTTACGTGTGATGCTATAATGGTTGTGAATGCAGTAGTGATCACATGCCAAAGTGATCAGTATGGTTCTTGACGCAGTTGTATTTTGTTACTTCCGCTATTAAAAATTGTGCTAAACGAGCAAATTTGTGTGGCGTGACCTAGCTTGGGGTCAAGCATGTTACTTCAAGTATTCTACACATACCAATGTTATAGAGTGGAATATGCACACTAGATTTTGGAGTATTGTTTATTAGTAGTAGGATATGTAAGATACATTATGGTATCAGAGTTGGTACCCAGCTAGGAGGTTGGGTATGTGATGGTATCAAATTGGTACCCAGCTAGGAGGTTGGGTACATTACAAACTATTAGGGAGGCAGTGGATTCAAAGAATGAAAAACTCTAGAAAAAGGCCATGGTGGAAGAAATGGCAGTGTTGGACAAGAATGAGGCTTGATATCTAGTGTATTTTCCACCTAGAATAAATCACATTGGTAGAATATGGGTTTTTAAGAAGAAGTTGAATGTAGAAGGAAAAGTGGAGAAATATAAAGGTCAGTTAGTAGAAAAAGTTTATTCCCAGTTAGAGGGAATTGACTTTGGTGAAAATTTTTATCTTGTTTCCACTCTAACTTCTATTAGATTTCTCTTATCTGTTGTTATTGCTTTTGATTTTGAAGTAAAACAAATGGATGTGAACACAACATTCCTACATGGGGACTTGGAAGAAGAAATATACATGAAGTAGCCATAAGGATTTTCTATGAATGGAAAGAAACAGTTGACATGCACGCTAAAAAAGTCCATGTATGGATTAAATAAATCACCAAGGATGTGGTATCAAAAAATTGATACGTATATGTTGGGACTTGGATTCACAAGGAGAAAATCTTATCATTGTGTGTATTTCAAATTAGTTGGTGATCATCTTATTTATTTGGTCTTGTATGTGGATTATATGTTGTTGATAGGAAATGACAAGGAGATTATCTAGGATGTGAAAACTTAGTTGTCCTCTAAATTTGAAATGAAGGATATTGGTGTTGCAAATTTCATTTTGGGCATGGAAATTAAGAGAGATTGGGAAAATAGAAAAATATAGTTAAATTGGAGGAAATATGTTGAGACAATATTGCATAGGTTTGATATGCAGGAATGTAAATCGGTCAGAGTTTCTATTCTTGTGGACGTAAAGTTATCTGCAAATCAGTGTGCCAAGACACAAGAAGAGGAAGAGGACATGTCCCATGTTTCATATGCTAGTGTAGTTGGTAGTTTTATCTATACAATGGTCTGTACTAGGCCAGAAACTGCACATATAGTGGGAGTTTTGAGAAAGTATATACCAAAACCAAGGGAGGATCATTGGACAGTAGTAAAGAAGGTTTTCAGGTATTTTCATAGTACTACTAGTTATGGATTATGCTACCAAGGAAGAAGAGAATTGGATAGAGTGTTGGACATGCATGGGTTTGGTGATGCAAACCGGGATGGAGATCTAGATCGCAAAGAATCTACAAGTGGGTATGTGTTTAACTTGTTTGGAGGAGAAATCAGTTGGATGAGAAAAAGACATGTTGTAGTGGCACTCTCAACTACATAATATGAATACATGGAAGCCACTCATGCAAGCAAGGAAGCAGTATGGTTACATATATGGTATTCAGGTATTGGGTTGGTACAACAAGCTGTAAGAATAGATTGTGATAGTCAGAGTGTAATATGCTTGACGAAGAACCTAACTTATCATTCAAAGACAAAGTATATCGATGTTCAGTATCAATTTGTGAGAAACATGGTTGAAGACAAGAAGGTGTTGTTGATGAAGATGGGCACTTTGGAGAATGTTGTAGATTCATTGACAAAGTCTCTAAGCACCAAGAATTTCTCCTGATGTAGAGAAACAATGGGAATTGTTGCCCTAGATTGTTGACTATGTAATCATGTGACCCCCTTGTATGAAAAGAAAACAACAAGTGGGATATTGTTGGGTATGTGTTATATTCTTTGCAGGACCAACCCCAGATATTGTATTGTGTCAAGAACGTAGGGGATTCATAGTGAGGGCGCTATCCCCCACCCCGACCTAAGGGTTCATAGAAAAAAAATTGGTGATTTTTTACATCCCTTTTTAGAAATTTTTTAACACACAGTTTTTCGATGATGATTTTCTAATTTTGGTTAAGGAATTAAGGATGTAGACTAATCTGGGTTAATGCATTAGGGGTTTTGGATGTCGTAGGATCCTATATATATATATATATAGTAAACAATGAAGATGTTGAATAAAGAATTAGAGGTGCAACTCTAAATAGGTTGTTTGTTTTCCCGGTTTGGGCTTCTAGGGTAAAATTTGTGTGTGTGTGTGTGTGTGTGTGTGTGTGTGTGTGTGTGTGTGTGTGTGTGTGTTTTATGTTTTTATTAAGGATCCATTTGTAGTAATTATCTGTACAAGGTTAAAATATACAAAGATCAAGATATCTAAAGGGATCTTTGAAGGCATGGAGACTTTATTCAATGTAATAGAACCTCTATTTTCTCGATGACCTCCAAGTTTCATGAAAACAAACATCAATGCACTTTAAAAAATGAAACAATATTGAATTCTCTAGTTCAAAAAAAGTAGAAAATAGATGTCTTGGAAGAATAATGTAATATGTTAAGGAACATGGTCATCAACTTCAGTAAATATTATCACTCTATAACTTCAAATCATAGGATGTCAACCAAGTATAATCCAAATTATGCTAAGAACAAAATGAGATAGAAAGAAAAATATAGCAAAAACGTAGAAATATAGTGAAACCCAACTTATATTAATGAATAAAATAGAAAAACATTGTAGAACACAAACTCGCTAGACTGGGGTAGCTTATCTCTTAAGAGAAAGAGATGTTGGTTGTGCTTCATTGGCAACAAGTTTTACATCACACCCCATTGCATGTTTAAAGGACCTCCTATGATGCTTGTGAAATAAATTGGTCTAAGTTTACAAAATTCCATAGGCATGTAAAACACTAGGACTTCTCGAGAGGTCACCCATCCCACTACTACTCTAGCCAAAACGTGCTTAACTATAGAGTTATAATGGGATCCAATGAATTAACATTGTAGGCATTACATTACATTACAAATGGATATGACATTATATTATTTTCCCCATCAAAAGGGTGAATATCATGGTTATCAAAACCACATGCTTAGAAACATTGATTCAGTGGAGAAGGTGGATGGCCACCAAGATCCACTTGTTTCAATCCTACCAACTTAGGAAATAATGCTCCCCATTACATCAAGTTCCCTCGGAAGATGGGGAAACTTTTTCTCTATTTGAAATTTGGTGAGTCGCATGCCTTGTTGAAGTAGTTGTTATGCTTATACTTGGACTATGGAAGGATTTCATGAACCTATTGGTGGAGGTGCTAGATCTTTTCAAAAAAATTGGTTGCATGATCTACCTTGGTCTAAGTGTGGGAGGACTCTATCAGTGAAGATGCAACAAGAAGAGTTATATCAATGGGGGGTAATGGTTGGAACCCCAAGCACACATGAAAAGAGTCATCGCCAATAGAGCTATTTTGAACATATGGAAGACTCTCATTCTCTAGAAGAGAGAATCTATAGATTGGAACATTGGGTAAGGGAGCATTGATCACCAAGTCAATGGAATGTGGGATGTTGTAGTGCATAGCCACCCATGTAGGCAAAGACAAAATATCTTCATGCTCCTCTACAATATTTTCGATGGGATTCTACTAGAAAGAAAGGTCTTGGGATGAGGTTGTAGTGGTCGCAGTGACCTCCTATTCACCTTCTGAATGGAAGAGGGAAAACTTTGTGATCTAAGAGATTACTTTGTGGAATTTTTTTGGAAATATCAATGAAGTGGCAATAGTTGGAACTACCTATGGTACCCTGTAGGGATGACCTCCAAGAGTAACAATGACATTATGTGGGAAAGACTCATATATAGGGTGGTGTTTACACATATATGGTTTTCCTAAAAGAACATCACAGACTTCAAGTGGGGAAACATCACACAGTACTATTGGCTGACACAGATGTATCATCCATGACACAACTATCCAATAGTGTGTGATTAGGGGTGTGTAATTGTTGGCAACTTCAATCTCTTGACAACCTTAACTTAGATCTGGTTCTTCTAACTCCCACTGTCAACAATGAAATGTCGTGGGGTACTCTTTACCCACATCTGTGAGTGGAAGAGGTGCTCCCCCTCCTCAGGATCCTCTAGTTCTTCTCATTGTATTATTATGGTCGTGATGGTATTAGTGGATTCAACATCGATGATGTGTTTCCCTTTATTGTGTTATGAATTAGAGTCTGAGTCAAGTTATGATTCTTTTTCTTTGATATCAGCCACCAATGATTGTTTCAATGGCATTCAATAGTGTTGGGAAAGGGGGTTTTGTAGAACTCACACCACTTTCCAATGTCTTTCTTAGATTTCCCATCACCCTTCTTAGTCGGTTGCTTGGACTGATTTTCTTGAGATTGAATCTCCTTGCTTTGCCCTTTGTTTTATGAGTTAGGGTTTCATTTTTCATGCCTCTGTTGTGGTGTATTTTCAAACCCGAACTCCCACTTACTCCATTGCTTGAATTTATTCTCAATTTTGATTGCATATCAATAAGCAACTCCCAGTGAGGAGATGTCCAACAAATCCATCTATGTTTGAATGTACTTGTGCATACCACTATGGTACTTCAAAATCAGGTGTCAGTTGGATTCTTTGATACCTATATTTGAGTGCAAGGTATGAAATATGTTAGTATACTCTGACACCATTTGATATCTTTTCTAATGCAAAATCGTCCATCTCATGTATTGGTCATAAAAGTTTCCATCAAGGTAGAACTCCTCCTTGAGGGAATCTACAAAGGCCTACCAAGTGGGTTCTCTTCCGAATGGCATATATTCTTTTCTGATGTACCTCTCCCAGTAACCTTCCCACCAAGCTCTTACACATGGAAGGGATTTAACTAGCATGAAGGTGATTTTTTCGCTCTCGGAAAAATTTTGGACAGAGTAATAACCTTCTAGTGGATACAACCATTTTTCTAAAGAATTTGCATCTATTTGGCCTACAAATTAGTGGATATCAAAATTTACTTTTACCTTGAAGGTTGTTGCACCTCTAAAATGGTTGCTCGTCAAAGATGCCTCCACCACCATTGGTAGTCATCGAAGGATATGAGTGATTCCTTGAGCAACGTATTGAAAGGAAATCATGCTCTGTCATCTCTCTTTTCTTCCTCCATGGGAGGTCTCTTCACGTTGGAGAGAGTAGTTTTCCTCAAGGTAAACTAGCTCGAAACCTAACTCTCTTTACCCTGGCCTCATTGGGAACATGCTCTAACAAATGACAAGGAGCAACCTCACTCTAATACCACTAATCCAAATTATGTTGAGAACAAAATGTCATAAAAAGGAAAATATAGTAGAAACATAGAAATATAGTGAAACCCAACTTCTGTTAATGAATAAAATAGAAGAACATTGTAAAACAAAAACTAGCTATAGTGGGGTAGCTTATCTCTGAAGAGAAATAGATATTGGATATTATTCATTCGCAACAAGCTTTACATCACACTCCATTGCATGCTTAAAGGACATCCTTCACCTCGATTATATATGAGAGAGTGAGTCAAATAATTCCCATGATTCCCATGGGATAAATTTTTCTATGTTTACAAAATTCCATAGGCATGTAAAACACTAGGACTTTCCAGGAGGTCACCCATCCCAATACTACTCTAGCCCAAGTGTGCTTAACTATAGAGTTATAATGGGATTTGTACATTAACGTTGTAGGCATTACATTACATTAAAAATGGAGATGGAATTACATTACATTCCCCATCAAAAGGGTGAAGATCATGGTTTATCAAAACCACAAGCTCAAAAATGTTGATTCAGTGGAGAAGGTGGATGGCCACCAAGATCCAAGTGGATCAAAGTCAGTTCAAGCAAATCTTAAGGAGGAGGAGATAGTTCACCAAATGATAGAAGACATGGACATTATGAAATAGAATTCTCTTCCTTCCAATGTTGGATGGGAAGAAGCTAACAACCATCATGTGTTTTGTTAATCTTTTTGTTTTTCAAAGGGACTAGAATATTAGGTTCCTTTTCTAGGAAGTATACCTACAAGGATAGTTGGAATGTAATAACTGTAAAATATTGCAAACTCTCTTGTGTAGCTTATGAGAGCTGTCAATTTTGTATGAAACTTCATAACAATATCACTTATATGCTTTATATTTAGCTATGTTATACTACATATTCATTCCCCAATGCTTCACATTATTAGTGGCTTCCATATGAGCATGTATTGCGTGCTTCATGATATTGGAATTGGTAGATAATGGTTTATGGCACACGAGACATTCAAGCATTTATTTGATACATTCTTTAAAATAATCAACATTCCACACCATGATAAATAGAAGAGAATATCATAAGGCTTGGCATGCTTTGAAATTCACCATTTCACTAAGGAAACTTAGAAATTTTATTAGGAAAATGTGTTCATGTCCACATGTGATAAAAATAGGTCAATGAGACTAGAGAATACAACAAGTCACTATAGTGATGTGAGAGTGAAATAGTCAACCTTAAGTGCCAAATGAAATACAAACACAAACTAAAGTAGAGTAAAAAGGAGTAAACCCTAACAGGAACCCAAGATAGATACATCATTATGCAAGAGGAGGAGAAAATAAGGGAAACACTACTCTGCACCAAAAGCATAAGAAGAGGTGTAAGAGGAGTTATCTCCATCATCATCAATCACCAAAAATGTACAATGAAAAGTCTAATATTGTCCTTTGTGTAATGTTTGGTAAAGTATAATAAGGACTCTTGATGGAAACTATATAAAGATTACACTACAACAAAAATCATAAACATTGAAACTAAATAGAATAAGTCATTTCACCAAAGAGGGTCATGTAAAAGTATAATTTCAATTTCACCCAAGAGTTACCCAAGGTTAAAATACATAATTAAATCCACATAAAATTTGAAGCAATAACCCTATATTCAATTCTTCACTAAAGTTAAATCCCAAAGAACACTACACTTCTATTTTCTAAAAACCATGTTTTTAGTCTATGTCACTCTATAACATCCAAGTCAACTTATAATCTACACTACTATCAAATAGCAGTGGACGATGATGATAATGAAATGCAAAAATAGAAGAGTATGGACAAATATATTTTCTAATTGGTTACAAACACATGAATGTTAGGAGAAAATACCAATAAATCAGGGAAACTATAAGATGAACATCTACTTTTCCAAATGTCTCTTAAATGTTGTGATATATCAAGTAATTCATAAAATCCTTCATCCACTACATTTCCAATGATCACCTCACCCAAAAACCATGATACTATTGGAGAGTAAAGGTAAGTATAACCAGAAACCCTCTCCCACAAAAATCCTAAGAACTTTATTTCCCCCTCCAATTGACTCTTCCTCTAATTGGGTTTTCTTTAATGTTGCATGTCAAGGAAATCCAAGGAAATTTGGGGATGGGGTGGTTGTTCATTTTTATTCCTTGCATTTTTTGCTTTAAAATATGGAGTGAGTTCTTGAACAAATAACATAGATGAACTTATTTCCATATGGCTACTTCTTAAAATAGTTGCAGACAAAGGGATAAAGAATCTCCAAGTGTTGGGTGACTGGGAAAATAGTAAATGTCAAATTACTAACCTATCCTTGGGGTCTATTATTCAAAAAATGTTGGAGGTAAAATCCCTTTTTAATCACATCACCTCTTCCCACATTTACAAGGAGTTCAACACTCAAACAAATTCCCTTTCAAAAGGCACTCTCTCATTGCAGGAAGGCTCTTTGTTGTCATAGGAATTCAAGGGTTCTAAACTCTTGTCTCAAAACTTAGTTTATGTTCTTTGAGGCACAATGGTTATGTTTGTTTTGATGTCTTGATCCCAACCTATCATCTTCTCCTCAATGTTATGTGTTGGTAAAATAAATTATAGGTCTCATTGGCCTTGATATACTACCATATTTACCCATTCTATTTATAATGGATAATCATAGAAAACTTGATAAATTTTGTAGAATAGCATCCTTCCTAATCCTTGACATGCCATTTGTAATAGTAAAATTCTACAAGTTTCAAACATGTTACATGATGGTTGTCTCCAAATTCCAATATAAACTCAGTTTTACCAAAATCTTTTAATGGGCATTAATTGTATGAAGGGAAAGTCTTAGTTAGCAAAGGTAATAGTAGTAAATTGAATTATTCATCTTGTTTGATAATGACAAAAGTATCACTACATACATACATACATGCAAATTCAAATCAAATTGAATTGATAAAAAAATGGATGCTAATGGTATGTTGCATTACATCTATGTATATCTAAAACGATGGTGGATTAAATCTACAACTTGATAAATGGGTGATGTAACCCAAGTAGAAACATTTTCTTCTCTTATCTTGTGAGTCCTTGAAAGGAGCATAACGAATTAATATTTGGAAATTATAGTGGTTATTCCCTGTATAATGAAAATTTGCATAATGAATCCCTTGTATTCCATTGTGTTGGGAAAATTAATGGTTGTGTCATCAAAGTGTTGGCTTAATGTCCACTTGAGGGGTCCCTATTTTCATATTTTCATCACTAAATTAGTTTTTTCTTGAGAACACTAATCCATATTTGCATTCTTAAATTACTTTGAATTTACATTTCTAGATTTCTATACAATTTCATTGTTATCATTCAATCAGGGGTTTGGCCTAGAAATGATAAACTATTATGCCATGAGCTCAAATACATTGCTAGATTTGCATGTGGAATTCAATTATTGAGTTTTGAAGGATGGGTTTTAATTGTAAGTTTTTTTCCCTTAGAAAATACATCCCCATGAAACCCCTGAGCACTTCCCCTCATTTCGAATATAGTACGTAGTGTAATGAAAGTCATGTAAATCAATGTACCTTGACCTGATATGGACATTGAGTGAGGCCCACATACACAAATGCAACCAACTTGGAGACTTGAACCCAAGACCTCCTATTAACCACTCAAGATATCCCACCAAGCTTTTAATTACAAGGTGTTAAGCACACTTAAATTGGTTTCTTAGTTTTTCTTTAATTAGCATGAAGAGATTATCTCCCACTTGAAAATTTAAGGTTTCACATGCAAGGCTACCAATTCTCACCATTACTTTTTATGCCAAACTTATCCTCGACTGTAGTAGTGATAATATTATTTATTATATGAGATTGTTGACTCTCCCCTTTTTCCACAATCCAAAAATGTTCTATGGAAATGATAATATTAATATAGGGAGAAGGATCTTCAAGCCTTATTCCATAAAATATCAATAGATAGTGGCACTAGGATCATAAGATAAGGAGAAGAGTTAAGTGAATCGTATTCCATAATTAAACTATAGATAAAGGATACGGTGTTATTCACTTTGGGAGAAGAGTTAGATGGTATATTTACCATAGTCCCCTAATCAAAATTAGAATTGAGATGAAAGTATAATTGCTAATGTGCATTTGAATTTTCTAAGTGAATCCCTTAACATATATTGGAGAGGAGTCTCTTCATTAAGGGTGCAAAACCCCCTAGTGTGAACTCTAGTTTGGGACTTGGATCAAATTTTGTACTACTAGTATGTACAATTATTTTTATATGCTTTTGTTCTTTTTTTAATAAGAATTTGAAGCTTATTCAATGGAATTCCTCTGCCCAACTAATCTTGGAAGAATTAAACATTTCAACATGATATAATCACTAGCATGATGCATGCTCAATGTATCTATTATGGTTTTTGATGACACAACATGTCGATAATATCAATGTGATAAAAAAATCTAGATAAGGAGTAATGTCTTCCATGAGGAAAAGAATCATAACTTAGTCCATGACATTAAAATAAATAAATAAAACCAAAAAAACACATTAAAAAAACAAGTTCATGAAAAATATATGGTGGAGGTGGATTCAAGGAATCACCTGCTCACCCAGTTCGCACATGTTCAGTATGTTGTGGAATTGTGGTAATGAATTCATAATGGATTTAAGTCCTGGTGGAGGTGGGATAGTGGCGAAGTTTCATGGGGAATTAAGGAGGGATCATTGGATTCTCCCCCTTCTCATTATGAAGCATTGGGACCATTCAACGACTCCTTCAAGGAAAGGCACAATATTCAAGTTGGTTTACTCAAAATTTCTTCATTGGAAAGTTTTCTAATTATTGTTTAATGTCAATTTTGTGTGTCTAGTGTTTGGTTTATTTCGGTTGTGAGTTTTCTTGGGGTTGTTTGTCCCTATTTATAGCATGTTGGGACCTTATTAGATGCAGATATTGCTAGGTCTCTAAATTCTGGTATGTGAATTGGATGTTGTGGTCTCTAGTTTCACCTTCTAGTGCAGTGCTATGTTCCTACTAAGGACAATTCAAGCCTTCAACTACCTCTATGTTCCTTTCGTTGGTGTCAAGTTATATTCTCTTAGAACTTGTTTGATTTTATTGTTGAAGTTATGGAATTATAACAGCAGCGAGAAATGAAAAGGAACTTGCAGGAACATTAGGAGATTATCCAAGATAATAGGGCCATCATTTGCACCACTTCAGATAAAATTAAAGATAATGAATAGAAATTAGGCTCCAAGGTTGCTTCCATAATCAAGATTTTGGCACAAGAAGTAGTTAAACTAAAGATAGAATGTGCTCTAATAAGGAATTTGGTTGTTCAGTTAAGCAAGAACGTTAATTTGGGGGCTCAAACCAAATGATATCAAACAATTTAGGGAAACGAGATCTCAAAGAGGAAGACATCATCCAACAACTCTTTGAAGCCATGAAAATAGGTGAATATGAACCTGTGCTACTTGATCAAGGTCTAGATGAAGCTACTAGCTACAACATCTTTTAATTAGTCTATGTTTTTTAGATTTATCTATATATTAAGCAATTTCATTCAAATCTACAGTAGTAGTAGATACTAGGAGTTCTTGTTAGTATACAATAGTAAGCTTTGTATTTTGGTATGGATATGTGATTGTTCTTTCTACATTAGATGGCTCATACAAAATTAACCACAATTTGGAGACAAGAATAGAAACACTCTGAGATTCTAAGTTTGGATGGGAGAGATGTTGAAGATTGTGGAATATATGTGCACACCTTTAGATCTAGTCATTCTAGAATTAGAGAAGATGAAGATGAGATCATTTGAGAAACAATGCAAATGGGGTTTGCACTCCTAAATTAGGTTACTAGATCATCTATGTAGTGGAAGAAAGAGTGGATAGGCTCTAGTGGTGGAAGGATTTGTGGAAACTCAAATGCCCTTTAAAAGCTTGGATTTTGATGTGGTTGGTGTTGAATAATAAAGCTTTTATTTAATAATGGAATTCCCATACATGCAGCTAAATTTGAAGGAGTTGGAGAGACTCACTGGATTAAGGGAAGTACAAGGAGGAACCAAAATCAAAGAAGGGTTATACAAGTGGTGTACTAATTCCATCGTAAAAGATTCAAATATTTTCCTTTGATTACATCTTGGGAATATGGATAGTTCACAATTCACAATTTTAAGGTAAAATGATTCCTCCCATACAATGCAATGTTTAGAGCATGACTGAACTTGATGGTTTCACACAGGAGTCAAAACCCAAACCCCCAAGACTGGTCATTAAGGAACAAATAGATAAAATTGCTACATGGTCCTACTTTGATGAAGCATGTCAAGGAGATCCACAATTATGTGGTGTTGGAGGTGTGATTCACATTAATTATCATTATGTAATCACTTACAAGGTAGCCTTAAGCAAGGGAGGCAAGTTCCAACCAACAACATGGCAAAGCTAATTGATTTAAAACTGCTACTAAATATGACAGTGGAAAAAGGTGCACACAAAGAATTCAAATCTTTGGTGACTCACAAAATGTAGTAAATTGGTTGAATGGAACAAATTCCTTAGAAAATTATAATATTCAACCTATTTTTTAGGAGATATAGCTTGCTTGCACAAATTTTAACTCTTTATCTTTCCATCATGTGCAGAGAGAGAGGAACCGGGAAGCTAATGGACTCTCAAAAGTTGAAATATAAACGGAAGCAAGATCTTTGGTCATCCAAGAGAAAGTGGAAGGTCATTCCATTGAATATTTCCATACACCTTCCATGTAAACAATTATCGTATAAAATGTAAAGATCTAAATGTATTAAACATATAGATTGTTTGCGGACATATCTAAGAACACATTTTTTGATAAGAAAACTTTGGTTTTCCTACCAGTGATAATGTTTAAAAAAACTGCAATATAATTTTATTTTATTTTAAATTGTTAATAGAGCAAGATATATTTTGAGTTGTTCATATATGATGATCCCTTTGATTAAGGAGATATCTTAAATGTGCAAACGCATCAACTAAATCTAATTTTGTTTATTAATAGAATTACAATTTTTTCATAAGAAATCTTCATACAAGGTCCATGAAGATTGCTATCTTCACAAACCTATTAACCCTGAGAAAAATTGCATCATGTTCATGGCATGTGGTTGGGAGACCTATCATAGAATCCAATGAGATAAATTATCATGGCCATGAGGGAATATTAAGCAAAAGGTGTGCATAACCCTTGCTTCCTATTGATTGGTCTAGAAATTGTGCAAGCAATATATTGTTCAATATATTTGTCCATGATGGCAATGATGTATGACTCGAATACATACTTGGATTGGACTTGAACCAAGGACAACACAAACACTATTTTTAATGTAAATATTTTCTACTCCCATAAAAGGGAAGGACTCGGTTTTCTCACAAAATGCTAAAACAATAAGGACCAACATGGTCAATATGATCCATCTATATAAATAGAGACACTACCTATGAGACAGTGTATGAGCTTGCAAATATTTCCATTGTTGGAGTAATGCGTGCATTTTATTTTGCAATTATTTAATCCATAATACCTTTTGCATTTTATATTTTGATTGTTTTTCTTAATTAAGGTGGTTTGTGATAGAGAACTACTTGTAACATCAATTTATTATGCTAAAAAAAAAAAATTACAATTTAATATGTGAAATATTGTAATGTTGGCTATACAGTGAAGTTGTCTACCAAGACATAATATTTAGTGTGCTTCAAAGAATGAAGGAATTAATATTTAGTGTCAACTCCCCAAAGCATCAACTTCGAATAATTTCTTGCTCTCAATAGAATTATGGCCTCGACACTTGAAATTGGGGTGAAACTTTGGCTCTATGTTCAATTCTTTGAATTGATTTGTTTATTGTTATTGTCTAACCTTGTTTGCATACTATTTTTGCTCATGTCCATAAAAATTTATTTTATTAGATTAGATTAATTTTCCTAATCCCTAAAGTGCTCAAAATGCTAGACCCACTTCATCACCAAGCTAGTCTCAGTCTTAAACTTCTTTTACAAGTCTTGATTAAAGTGAAAGAGCTAGCACTAGCAATTTCCTCAAGGAACTTCAAGAAAGACTTAAATGGAACTTAAAGTTACAAGTCTTGATTAAAGTGAAAGAGCTAGCACTAGCAATTTCCTCAAGGAACTTCAAGAAAGACTTAAATGGAACTTAAAGAGACCTGGAAGGATGAATCTAAGTATACTTGAGGGAGTGTTCAAAGTTGAAATCATGACAGGCCAAAAGATCCTAATTGCTCAAGAGATTGCAACGCAAGGGAAAGAGAGTGTGTGACCAAAGATTTCACAAAAAGACATTCTAGATTAAGGCAAGTTCCTTCACTAGCTTTAATGGTAAGAAAAACTCAATGAATGGGTCTCAAGGTAGCTCTAGAGAGCTTGGCATCTACAAAGCCACCGACATTTCTGCTCATATTTCCAAATATTCATTGGACTACACAAAAAGGACAAAATATCAATATACAACAACAAAATCAACTATATTTTCAGTATAACTGATGTTTAATTTCATAAGAATTGGACAATTAACCACTTCAAATAAATTACAAATACACCCAACAAAATACCAACACAACATGACATGTCTAGCAGTGACAAGGATTCAATAAAACTAACATGGATATCCAATATAATTCTAAAGCATATAATTTACAATGCTTGATAGCAAATAAATTCTTACTTTCAAGTCAAAGACTTTTAAAGAGAGGGAATTTCCACGAGAGATGCATATAAAGATGGATCATAAAACAAACCATAAAATATTTGTAAGATGGTTTTAGGTTCCCTATCACTTACAAAATTCACCCATAAGAGTAGAACCCATCCTACAGTCACATGTGATGTAACAGTGACAAAATTTCAGAATCAGATATTGATTGGTAAATATTGCTTTGCTCAATAGTCTTGTTTAAACAAAGAGTTTTTTATGCACTTGCCATAAAATGTTGCTTTGTTGCATTTCACACTTGGGGCAGAATATACCTAAGCATATAGGAAAGAATACTTCAATTATACCTGAGCATATAGGAAAGAATAGGATTCAACTATACCTTTAAGAAACTGTTATTTTACAAGAATTTAAGAAAGCAATGATTGTAGAGTGAAATTGAAATATCCTCGCTCTCTCAATTCCTTCAAACTGCTAAAAAGGAATTGTACTTACAGTTTTGTAAGTAAATACTATACTATTAAGTCCACATTTCTTTTCCCTGACGTCAGAGTGGAAATTAGTCGTTTATGAGCTTTTAAAGGAAGAGAGTGAGAGGAAGACAATAACAGAGAAAAATCATTAAACAATATAGGTGATGAAAGCACTAAACTTCCCTAACAACTGGGATCATGGTATTAACTTCAAACATCACTATATTTAGTTTAGCATCTTTGGAAATACATGAATACCACAACTATACTTAGCTTTGCATCTTTTGCAATACATGAACACCACGACTATACTTAGTTTAACATCTTTTGCAATACATGAACACCACAACTTCAATGTAAACATGAAAATTTCATTTACTACCATCAAAATCCTCCTTAGTAATCTTGTAGAAGGATAGCATCTTTTGCAATACATGAACACCACAACTTCAATGTAAGCACGAAAATTTCATTTACTACCATTAAAATCCTTTGTAATCTTGTACAAGGGTGGATAATCAAGAAGTCATGGTGAATGCATAATACCATTTACACCCAAACATATTTAACACTATTGACAATCATTGGGAAGTCTTGAATTATCAATAGATAGGGATACTCCAAAACGGCCAAGTAAACATGTTTAACACTATTGACAATCATTGGGAAGTCTTGAATTATCAATAGATAAGTATACTCCAAAAAGGCCAAGTATGGACAGTGCTCATTAGCGATTTCACTCCTGCAGGTAGGGCTGGAAGGTATCATTGGAGTTTGTTGACACATTGAGAGCTCAACCACGATGAGTTGACCTTCAGCAAAATCCCACATCCCACATTATCAACCATTACACTAGCCATTAAAAAATGCTAAACCCGTGCTTCATTTCTACCACCAATATCACAATTCTCAAACGAATTAATTCTTCCATTTCCAAAATCTGAAGATTTTCTGGCTACCGTATATGCTAAACAATGCGTTTTTCCCATGTTTAAACTTTTCCACGATTAAAAACCAAATTTGCTAAGTGATACTCTGAATAAACAAGAGTAGCACACATTGCAACAAACAAGAGAAGCACACATTGCAACAATCGAAGAGGCTACAGAAAAGAGAAGCACATTGCAACAATTGAGTCATCGAAAGAACATTTTGAAACAGAAACACCTGAAAGGTAAGTATGGCTACTCAATCAACATACATCCATCCACTATCAATTAAATTCCAACCAAAGTTAAAATTCCAAACACCAAACAGTATCGATTAAATTCCAACCAAAACTGAAACAGAGAATACGAAGCCAACATCTAAAACCGATCAAATATGAAGGCTTTAACGTTAAGTGAAATCCATTCCCACAATCTCAAAGCCCACCGCGTAGACGCAAGACAAGGTGGAGGGTGGACTCCTTCTGAATGTTATAATCGGCCAGGGTTCGCCCATCCTCCAGCTGCTTGCCGGCAAAAATGAGCCTCTGCTGATCAGGAGGAATACCTTCCTTGTCTTGAATCTTTGCCTTCACGTTATCAATAGTATCAGAGCTCTCAACCTCCAGTGTGATGGTCTTGCCTGTCAACGTCTTCACAAATATCTGCATACCACCACGGAGGCGAAGGACAAGATGCAGTGTAGATTCCTTTTGAATGTTGTAGTCCGCTAGAGTCCTCCCATCTTCAAGTTGCTTCCCTGCAAAGATCAATCTCTGCTGATCGGGAGGAATCCCCTCCTTATCCTGAATCTTTGCCTTCACGTTATCAATAGTGTCTGAGCTCTCAACTTCAAGTGTGATTGTCTTGCCGGTCAGGGTTTTGACAAAGATTTGCATCCCTCCTCTGAGACGGAGAACAAGGTGAAGAGTCGATTCCTTCTGGATATTGTAATCGGCAAGAGTGCGTCCGTCTTCGAGCTGTTTTCCGGCAAATATCAGCCTCTGCTGGTCGGGTGGAATCCCTTCCTTGTCTTGAATTTTAGCCTTGACATTGTCAATTGTGTCAGAGCTTTCGACTTCCAGAGTGATGGTCTTGCCCGTGAGGGTCTTGACGAAGATCTGCATTCCCCCTCTGAGACGGAGGACCAGGTGAAGAGTGGATTCCTTCTGAATGTTATAATCTGCAAGGGTACGGCCATCCTCAAGCTGTTTGCCAGCAAAAATGAGCCTCTGCTGATCCGGAGGAATTCCCTCCTTATCCTGGATCTTCGCCTTCACGTTGTCAATAGTATCTGAGCTCTCCACCTCAAGAGTTATGGTCTTTCCGGTCAATGTCTTCACGAATATCTGCATTTTGAAATCTAAAATTTACAAACAAAACACCTGCACAGTGGAAGCGCACCATTAGACACTCCGCATAACCCCAAATCCTCACAATATAATACACAGTGAAACCCTAAGTTACACATAAACATGGAATCAAACAGAGCAACAGCACGAAATCCCTGAAATAAATAATAGAGAAGGGAAATTGCCTCAAAACTGCACAAATCCCTCATCGAACAACCATCAGCTGATCGGCAAAGGGATTACACGTTTTACACAGGTTTTGGAAAATCACATGTAAAATATACTCGGATATGAAACACTCAAAACAAAAAATTTCGAGAGCAACTGCAGCAGACAGGCAAGGCGATAGGATTCGTTGCAGCTAACGATAAAATACCTGGAAAATATTTGTTGAGAAAACGCTTCTTCCGGCCTCTATGAAAAATTCCCCAAAACTTGATTGAAATCACTATGGAAACGAAAGAAGGGCAGATGGATATTTATATATGCAACTAACCGACTACCCTTCCAAATCCAACCAATTATAACGTCGGCCAGATGAATCGAGATATGTGTAGAAGATGAGGTTTCCCGGTCAAAGGCATCTTATTGAAGAGTATGCCAAAAAAGACTTGACCATGATATTTGGAAAATCGCTCACGGTTGTTACAAAGTGGAAGAGTGGATAAACATAATTAAAACAAATAACTATTAATGTTGTTAGAAATTGTGTGGAGTTTAAAGGTAAGATGTTACATTCCACTCGTCACGCGATATTGAATATTCTCAGTGTATTCAATATATTTAATAGTTTTTTTATGATGGGTGGAGTGTCTACTCGAAATATTGGAGGTTTCATAAACTCCACACATAGTTTATATCCAAAAGTCTAATAACAATATTATGAAAAATTGCATATTATGATAATTCATGAATGTCTAGAGGTGATGCCAAAACACGCAAAATTTGCACACTATGATAACTCGTAGCTGATGAACGTTGAGAGGCGATGCCAAAACACACAGAACGCCAAAACGTAGACCGTCATACTCCACTATAGTTTATATGTGGCAAGCAGGAATAATTTGTGTTAATCAAGGGCTATAATGATTAACGAAGGCACAATGACATGCGCTATGGTTATAATATTAAATCATGGCCTTTAATTTGTAGACACTAAGAAGAATATTCTTGTGTAATGTGCAAGTTTTCAATAGATATACTGCATAATTAAAAATCTTATTTATTATTACTATATGTGAAATTAAAAATTTAACATAAAAATAATAATAATAATTTAATTTTAAGATTACGATGAAGCTAGACACTAAATTGATGTATGAGACCCCTTGTTTGTGGGACAATGGACCCAAAAAGATGTACTATGAAATATTAAAATAAATTAGTTAATTTATAATGTTAAAGTAAATTAGTTAATTTTTAATGATTTTCTTAAAGTGTGATAAACCAAAGTTGATATGAATCAATGTAACAATCATCATCATAATCAACTAAATAAACTATAATCAAATAAAATTGTATGAAATATAATTAAAGTTGCTAGACATTCTTGTGGATAAAAAACTCTTTGTGAAGTTTTGAAACTCCATTCAATGTGAGGGACATAGTTAAAGTAGTTTACATTGTAATTTAAATCAAAATTAAATAATATATGTTAATTCAATTTGTTAATAGTTTTTATTTAAGTTATTTTAAGATATTTTGAAGGAGATCAATAGGATTGAGAGATGGAATGAATTTAGAATACTTTGTACTAAGTTTCTAGCTTTTACAATGGATCTAGAGGAGGTGCAATTAGGAATGACCCATATGAGGTCGAGGTAGTTTTTGTATCTTATGCAACTCAATTTAGATGTACGAAGAACTCTAAATACTTTCATGATTGAAAGGCAAAGAAAGATTTTAGAAAATCGGTATGGAGTCGATAAAAAATTTGTTACTAGTGAGATTAATGTTATTCTCAGTATCCAGGAAGACTAGGGTATAGGAGTGGGCTTACTTAGCAAGGTTTTGGGCCACAAGTCAACTGTTGGGAAAACATTTGAAGAGGGTATCACTAATGGGAGGCACATTGCACATCCCGCCACAAAGGAAATCAAGTTGAGGCATACTATCCAAACTCAAGTCTAGTTGTAATCGTTCACGAGGGGTCTAATCAGGGGAAGGAAGCACCAATTAATTTTCATGAGAAGGAGTCTGCAACCCAAGGAGTATGTTTCATTAGTAGTGGTATGGATTGGGAAGAACTTAGTGAATTTGTAGGGTCTTCATGCCAAAGATTTGGTGTTATGAGTGAGAAAAGAGTTAAAAAATGTAGAAGTGTATCAAACAAAGGGTTACTCTAACAAGGATGGTTTTAGGAGATGATATTCACTTGGACCAGTGGCTAGAGTATGATGGGAAAGCCCTAATATGGAAGTTCCACGGGCGGAGCATTTATGAACACAACCTAAACCATTGGATTTAAGACAATTGGAGGTCTATTCTAGGTCGTAGTCCAAGGTTCAACTTAATGGTCAAAGGGTGGTAGGGTTTTAGTTTTAGGTATGTAGAAGATTACAAATAAATAAACATAGTTATTGACTTGACGATAACTATGACCTCAAAATGAAAGCGTTGGCCCTAAAAACCCATATTTTTAGATCGAAAACACCAAAATCAACCCCCTAATCAAAAAGTGGTGCTATTAGAATCACCTATTTTTTGAGGTTAAAAGTAGAACCTTTTAACACTATGGTCTTAAAAATCTATAATGTTGCAAACAAAAACTTTAAAACAACTCTCAAATCAAAAAGGAATGCTCTTATAATCACCACCTTTTTCTAGTTTGGGGTTAAAATTACAATGGCATTGACAACTAGTACCATTGCAAATAAAAACTCTAAAACCGACCCCTAAATGGAAAAGTGGTACTACCAATTGCACTCAATAAGTATTCAATATAACTTTAGACATTAATAAGATCTTTATATTTAATGCATTTACAAGAAAACTCAAAGATGGTGCATAAGAAGGTCATGGTAGTGCAGAAGAAGGTTGAGAGAAGAAAGTCATGGTAGATGAAGAATTAAATTAATTGTAAAATTTAATTCTTCTAAGAATCATCCAATCTTAGTTAAAAAAAAATAGAAATATCCAAGTTAAATATTTAATGTTGGTTTAATACTTCACTACCAACTCTCGCAAAATTCCAACAAATATTTAATGATGGTTTAATAGTTTGTTTTAGTGTGATGAATTAAATATACAATTCATTCGATCATGGTTTAATAGTTTGTTTTAGTGTGATGAATTGCATATATGTGATTTATTTGATCAATTACGTGTTGAATTCTAAAAAAAATTAGAATTTGAGATGTTTAATGAATTCTTTAGTTTTAGTTTGACCAATACAAAGAAAATAAATACACACTCTAGGGGTATTTATGTTTCGTCAAAAAATCAAACCAATCAACCATTAATAAAGTGTTGAAATTAAAAAAAAAAAAAAA
>JZKD02S2131412.1:101113-114732 GCA_000966675.3 Picea glauca | reverse complement strand
TATATGTAAATAAGTAAGCATTTACAGGGTCACATCTTAGCGCTTGACGCGGATAAACCTCGATCCTAAATTTTTCCAGTAGCAAAGAAAAATAGGATTACGTCAAAGTAAACAAGACACTAGAGTCTCATCGAGGTAATACGAAATGTCTGAGTAAAAGAAGGAAAATATTTTAAAGAAGACAGAACTTCAAATTATAGAAATTCCTTCCAAAACATTTTATAACTGTAAGATATGAATTATACAGAGGTTCAAAAACTGAATACTACAGCCTTGATAACCAAAGTGCCAGACTAAGATACAATTTGAACAGTGAAAGGATTCGATTAATACAATAGCCATTACATTGTTCAATTAAACAGGAAAGAAATTCTCGTAGAAGAATCTTCAGAATTAACATTACTCATGACAACCAAACCATAAACTTAAGAATACAGTTGGGAATTTTCCCCTCTTTCCAAGCCATTACAGGAAACCAAGCGCCTTTATCGAACGTCTACAATCTAAATTGTGTAACCCTGTTTGTTGGGTCACCTGAGAGGTTAACAAAAAAGGAAATTGAATACCTTTTATATCGAAGACGAAGAGGAAGCTCTGAAGTCCTTGATTGTACAAAAGCCTGGAAGAATTATCAATCACGAGAATCAGTAAGTTATTTACAAGAAACCAGAGAATACCAACAGAGCGATAATTATTATTAACGGAATATACCAGAGAATACTTAACTTCTGATTTGGTGGTCTCGTCCTTTTCTTTCCTTGTCGCTTGTCTCCTGGATGGATGTCCGGGCCGTGGGAGAAGCGCGCAATGAATCCCTAATGGGTCCTCGCACCAGCAAAGCCCATCATTAGCGATTATACCAGTGCTTTGAACGAAAAAAAAATATAATGGAACAAAAGTACAATTACAGTAAGCAACAAATTTAAACATAGTAAAATAGATGACGGTATTGGCTTCCATAATACACAGATTTTACCCCAAACGTTGGACTCTTGAACCCTCCCAAAATTGAGACTATAGAGAGTAATGCGAATAAGCAGTCATCACAGGGCGTGTCAGGACCAGACCCCTATGAGGTCACCTTGCAAATTTTAGCGTCCCCAAGACAAGAAAACTAATGATGCAAATTTTATTCAACGGAAGGAAATACCCTTATAAAATATTCACAGAACCTTATATTCAAGAGACACATACCGTAAGGAATTTCCAGGAACTGGGCGCGAACATATTAAGTAGGATTTACATTTATACCAAGTAAGTAATGGCTACGGGTTCCATTGAAAAGACCAGTTAAGGGTCTGAATGTAATACCGACGGAAGGACTCAATCCTTCACAAAGGAAAGATTGAGAGCGAAAGAGTTGTCACCACAGGGTAACCTAGCCCTTTTAACACGAAAACTCACATGTATCTAACCCTGGTCTCGTCTTATAACCACCGAGTAAGAGCTTGAAGTGGTGTAACCTTGGGCATATCGAAACCCTAAACTAATTACCAGGAGGCTAAACTAACAAGTCTCTGAACTTTGAGAGTGAGGAGACAAAGTGTCAAAACTCTCGGTATACCGAAAAAGAAATGCATGAAAATCTGTGAACATAACTACAAGTAAAAGGACCTTCAGTGATTTGAAACACCGGATCTCTATGCCTCTAGTTAAAGTTACGAGAGCATAATAGAAAACTTACCAGGGAAATGGGCCTGGTCGACTAGATTGTTGAACAACAACCTCCAGTGTACATTTTCCCCTCATCCAAAAGAACCACACACAGAGCCGATGTTTGTTTTCTCGAGGAGTCACAATGACGAGGAAGGAGCTCGCCTAAACTCTAAGTTGAGGGTGTACTACTAGAGTAAATGTCGAAGGACGTTGGGCCATGTGCTAGGACAAAGTTGGCATGAAAGGAATTAAGGAAGGTCAGGTGGGAGAGCCATCGAGACTGGTGCGTACATGACCCATATTAAACACGGGAATTGAGCCTCAATTCTTTTCTGACAGATACCTCTCCTTCCCTTACCAACCAATATACGAGATTAATGACAGTCACTTCGTGACTGTCCAGTTGTAACTAGTCAGCCACTAACTAATTCGTTCAATTAGCTTACCTTTTTGTTTTCTCTATCGGTGGAACGACTTTTAGTTACGAGTTAGTTGCATAAGAAAATTGTGTGAGAGTTGCCTTGTTTAAAACCTTAAGTCGGATGACTAAAAGTGTTTGACCACAACTAAGCCTTAAGGGAAATCCATTTCAGCGACTCGGGCAATGACAAAATAATATCACTAACCATGACATAATATGAGTTATGCTAAGGTCATAACTCTCGACGTATACACAGTTTTGATGCATATGCTACTACGATAGGGGCAATGATATAAACTTGCGCATCCAACTTTTAAGAAGATTAGGACTCGAATCCTAATGTACATCGTATACAGGTGGGTATATGTATAAGTATTAATAGATTTATAAAAGAAATATATGTGTTGAAAAGGTATTGGAATCTTTTGACAACCCATCATATAAAGTATGATGTTAGTTTATCATAGTACTATCCTCATATGCTAGAATGTCAATCTATAATCAGGGTAAACTTTAAATATCATGTTCTGTAATTTTATTAAACGAAAAGTTGGAGATTAATGTACCAATATAAAAAAAAAAGAAAAAAAAAAATTATGTCAAATTAGAGGTATATTACACAGACTAAGTATAATGGGTCGGTCGGATGGACAGGTCATGATGATAGTATAATGAATCGGGATAGTGGTTTGTACCCACAATAGCGCTTTTGAAAAAGTTTATAAGTATGGTGTGAAATGAGGGCGACTAAACACAATGGTACGTTTTGGAGACTGCGAAACTTTGGAGTAGGGACAAAATGTGTCATTAACTCGTGAGAAGTTTGAAAATATCTAAGTATGGAAATGATATACAAGAGAGAGAGTTTACATATGACTTAGAAAATTTGAAGATGAACATGCATCTAATTTTTACCATACTTAACCGGTGCATACTTTTAAATTCCTCGCACCCCATGCGTTATAAAAGACAATGCCCGATAAACAACATGGATGTGATTTTTGAACACAAAAGCACATATGTGTTCCATTTAACCAACCACATCACTCAGTTTATGACACATAAAATTTAATTCAATGATGCAACCATTTTAAACAAATGCACGAGTGTTATTAATATAACCGCACTGGATCATATATTGATTGATTTTGCATAGTGGGGAATTTCCTTTGACACCACATGTCTAGTGCTCTATACTTCATAAACCACCACTAAACAAAATGATAGTGCTTCAATAACATGGTAGCACCAGAGCATTCATACTAATACATTGCACCACTTAATTTGCAATAGATCAATATAAAGGAGCACTGCCCATAGTGCCAACAACAGCATCGGTGTGTTATACTACACAACTCATTGCTAAAAATCATGTTGGTACTCTGAAAACTATATCACACCAGTGTGTTTAGTTAGAAAAAGTGCACCACCATGTTTACATTCCATAAAAATTTGGGTGGTAATGCGTTAATGTTAACCAACTGCACCGATGTTGTTAAAAGAATCTAACCGGGAAAATATTGAGCAACATGGCATAGCATGGTGTCTCAATGGATGGCCCATTACTTGTGATCTCGACAATAGAACGCACTGTTAAATAAAATGTCTATGCTCCAATAACACGGTAGCACTGGTGTGTTCATATTAACACATCACACTACTTAAGTTGCAATAAAACAATTTAACCAGTTGGTGTGCCTAGGTCCAAAAAAATCACCGAGTTGTAAAGAGAATGACACCCAGCCAAATTTTCACAAATTATCAATGGAGTGTGTCTTATGGTAAGCACCATTAAGATCCTAGGCAATGCACCAATTGAGATAAACACACTGGTGCATTCTATTAATCAAATCACCACCCAATTTTTGATACAATTGTTTTGCTCGATAGTTCATCAAATAAATACACCGCATCGGTGTTGTGTACTACAAGACAATGAGAAAAATACATAATAATTTACCATATCGGTTCATTTTATGGGATGCCCTGTTATCAGTATGCTATAAAAAAACACACTGGTATCAACGCATACAAAGTTAAAATGGAGCGTCAATGTGTTACATTCACTGAAACGCGCCAATGTAGTTAACTGAGTTGCACTGAGAGAAATATTTTTAAAATTATCATTGTGGTGCATCTTTTAAAATGTGCTCATTACTGGTGCATCATAAAAGACAATGCATTGTTAAAAAGCATCTTGTGCTCTAAGGAACATAGAGGACCGATGCTTTTCATATAGCAAAGTGCACCGCTTGATTTATCATTAAAAGGTATACTACAATGGTGCATTACATATAACTAACCACCTCAAGTTACATAGTTCATATGTGAAATGGCATCGTGGGTCATTTTGTATGACAACTCTTAACCAATGTGCTATATATCACAACACACTGCTATAGATATCGGTGCTTGACTAACAATGACGCATCGATGAGTTAAATTTAACACACCATTGTTCGATGTCTTATGTTTGATATGGAGCATTGGTAGCAATGCTTATGACATTATTAATAACACCGATTACTTTTTCACTTTTTGTTTGCAAACATGAATGAATTTAAGTTTTAGATAAATACAGATCTGTTATATATGTTTATGTTTTATATTTAAAAAAAAAATTGTCTATATATATGTGCCTAAAAAGAATTTTAAGTAAATCAGATATTACAATGAAGTCGGGCGCAACAACAAGATTAACCGGAAGAAAAACAATTTAATTCACAACTACATATAGAAACCTCCACAGTTAAATTTTGTGGAGGTTTTGCTTTGCGGAGGCAAAAACATAGGTCACTCTTCGGTGCCTCTCATAATTCAGTGCATGGAATTGATCCTCTTCCACTTCCTTGGTGCTTTGCTTCACATCTCCTCCTCTATGGGTCGCTCGACTTTCTCTATGATATCATCCTCATCATTCATGTAGCCATAATATGAACTGGCGTCAATTTGCTTGTAAATCGCATACCTACACCTCCTCTTCTTCACCTCGAGGGGGATTATCTAATATCTCTTTGAGGATGAGGAGGAATTTCATAGCCCTGAAGTATCTCTAACCGAGGTCGTTGTTGGTGGCACTGGGCACATCAACTATGTTCCCTTCCAAGTCCATCATTTTGGCCCCTACCTTGGCATAATTAGGAGTGCCAAGCTCTATGATCGAAGCTTCTCAGTGCCCCTTTGCCTTGTTCAACAAGAAAGGACCATAGTGGATGTCTTAATTATAACATTGTGTCAACCTCCAGACTGACTTAAGATCCATATTGTATATTTATTAGAAGTTAAGAAGCACATTTGGAAAAACAACCAATGATCCATAAGCTTTGTCAACATGCCTTATCGCTAAATATTAAGAATTTCCTTGGCCTCGGCCTACTCCTCCATGAGATCCTCGATTGTGTACTTACTAAGAATCTTATGTTTCATCTTCCCCACAACCATGCGCTCAATCTCTTTCTCATCTAGAAGGGGCACATGGGAAACAAACTCTCACTCTCTCTGTTATCGGTTTCCCTTGTCTTTCTCTCCCATTTCTTCTGCCACATCCTCATATTCCTTGAATAGGACCAGCTTAACGGAAATGACCTCCCTGCTCTTGATCGTCAACTTGGCCTCCCTATAGATAGACTCGATCCTTTTCCACTCCCTCGGTGCTCTGGCCCACCTCTCCTCCTCCACGAGCTTCCTAAATTTCTCCAAGATATTGTTCTCATCATCCTTGTCGCCATAATAATTGGCGTCAATTCACTTGTAAATTTCATACCTAGACCTCCTCTTCTTCACCTTGGGGGGATTATTGAATATTTATTTCACACCAGGGTGAAATTTCTCAAGTACACTTGTACAATTAATTGTTGGAATATGACATGTTACAATCTTCCAATAACCAATTGTACAAGTGCGGCTAGGAAATTCCTCCTCGACGTCAAAGAGATATTATATAAGTCCCTCGAGGTGAATAAGAGGAGGTCTAGGTATGTGATTTACAAGAAAATTGATGTCAATTATTATGGTGATAGGGATGACGAGAACAATATCTTGGAGAAAGTCGAGCGACCTACAAAGGAGGAGATGTGAGCGAGAGCATTGAGGGAGTGGTAGAGGATCGAGTCTAGAGGGAGGCCAGCTTGACGATCAAGAGATAGGAGGTCGTTACTATTAAGCTAGTCCTTTTTTAGGAAGATGAGGATGTGGCGGAAGAAATAGGAGAGCATGACAAGGGAAACTAGTAGTTGAGAGAGCGAGATTTTGTTGCCCATGTACCCCTTTTGGACAAGAAAGTGATCAAGTGCATGGTTGTGGAGAAGAAGAAACATGAGCTTCTTAGTAAGGACACAGGTGAAGATCTTATGGAGGAGTCAACCGAGGCCAAGTTAATGCTTAATATTTAGCGATAAGGCATGATGGCAAAGCTTATGGATCATTGGTTTTTTTTCCAAATGTGTTTCTTAACTTCTATTAAATATACAATATGGAACAGTGATATAATTAATAAATCCACCAGGTTCCTTTCTTGATGGACAGAGCAAAGGGGCATTAGTAAGCTCATATCGTAGAGCTTGGTAGTCTGAAAAATGCCAAAGTAGGGGCTAAGATGATGGACTTGAAAGGAAATGAAGTTGATGTGTCTGGTGCCATCGGCAAGGGCCTCGGTTACAAATACTTCGGGGCTACAAAATTCCTCCCCATTTTCAAAGACCTATTTGATAAGCCCCCTCGAGGTGAAGAAGAGGAGGTGTAGGTATGTGATTTACAATCGAATTGACGTCAATTCATATTATGGCTATAGGAATGACGAGGACGGTATCTTGGAGAAAGTCAAGCGACCCGTGGAGGAGGAGATACGAGGCAGAGCATTGAGGAAGTGGTGAAGGATCGAGTCCATGCACTAAATTATGAGAGGCACCCAAGAGTGATTGCCTCCGCAAAGCACAACCTCTGCAAAACTTTAATTGTGGAAGTTTGCATATGTACTTTGTTAATTAAATTGGTTTTCGATGCATTTTTACATAACAACTGCACTGATGCACTTTCAATTGCATTGGTTAACTATAAGCAATTTAGCAAACATGTATATTGTGTTTTTTCAAATCATGTTGATGTTGTTGTTGTTTGATTTATAAAATGTATTATAAGTACGCTAATGATTTCTCTTTTTTTTAATTAAATTTAAGATGTATCATTCATTAGAATTTAGAGTTGCCATATATTGTTTAACTTTAGTTTTATGAAATTGTTTACTTTGGATTGTGATTGCAAAAACTTGTAACTATTAATGGCATATAATGTTTAATTCTTCTTTAACATGAATTGTTTAATTTTCAGGATACAATATGTTCAATAAACATTTTAACAAAGAAAAAGTACTTTTATGAAATGTCATTTTCTCATTTATTTTATTGATAATATTTTAATGATTGTTTATAATTAAATTTATGTTTGTTATATTTTTAAAAAAATTATTGTAATCATAATTATTAAATATGAAAACGAAATCATTAATAATAATGAATTTTAAATATGATTTTTTTTTAATTATAATTATTAAATATGAAAATGGAATCATTAATAATAATGAATTTTAATATACACAATTAGCTTTAAATGACTTTATGATTTTTTCTCCACCACCAACTTAATTATGAATCTCCTCACAAAGTAATGTAAGTATTTTATTTCATTAGTGAACAACTTAATTAATTTGTTAAGGTTAAAAGAACATTAAATTAAATTAATTCTATATTAATATATAAAATTATAAAAAATATTAAGAAAACTCAATAAATAAAATAAACAAAAGTCCATGTGTAGATGTTATAGGGAGCATAGTCCCCTTCTTTGTTGTAATGATTGTAACATGCAGACAACCACTTTATAAAACAAATGTCAAATTAAGCAATATATTTACATTAGTTCAAATGAAAAACCAAAAATACAATTACTCAATCATCTTTTTCTTACGCCACAAAGAGACGTTTAAAGGTAGACCCAATGCAAGGCATTTTTGACGAGCGGTTGGTGGTCTATGAAAGTTATAGTTTGTTAACATCTCGTCACTAGGAGACAAACTGCGTATTTCATGCACAACAACAACTCTAGATGCCTTCCTTTTCATAAAGACCTTTGTATCATTGGAGTGTTCCTCAAAGGAACAATTTGCATTAAATAATGAGGCCCTGCAACTATTTATGAACCCTGTGATATTCCCATGAGTTTGTGGATGATTGTCAATATATAACAATTTTTTCCTATTAATGTTTCTAGAAACGTAATCATTCATGCATATACTATACATGGAAATGATATGTTTGTATTTGACAATATTCAAGTAATCAAACCGACTATAAAGAGGACCACAAAATGGCATAAGTTCCATTGATTGTTTGGGAGGAACCGATACATGTGAAAGGATAAATAACCCAAGATTTTCAACATCTATTTTAGATGTGGAAATCATATAACTACTAACACAAAAAGAGAATTTGGTTCCAACATCGGGCATAGGTATGGAATATGGTCAAGCGCCATACAAATCTCGGTTGTAACAAGTTTGGTATTTACTTTGTGAATGGATAGGAAGAGGGAAGTCATCCCTACCTTCCAACAATTGAATAGACTTTGGTGTGTACTTGGAAATTTTTTCTCTTAGCTCGTACAACTTTTTGGCTCTCCTGGTAGTGATGTTTTGGGTAGTATTGATAGCATACTTTGGCTCACTATAAGAACTCTCTATTGACTCAATAGAAGGAGACAATTTGGCCAATTTAGGATGAAACATAGTTGATCTGGCTTCCAACTTTTCAAAAAAGGAGCACATGGAAGAGTTCATACATGTCTTTTCTATATCACTTATTAGATTCTTGACCGCAGTGGGAGGTATTAAACCATCAACTTTGGGTAATCGATTATTAATATAATGGGACAATGTGACACGTCGAGGGTTCTTCTTCAACCCTTTACATTTTGAACAACCACATACTATTGGCATGTCATAAAAGAGATCCAATTCATGGTGTAATACCATTGACCTAGGTTGCAGGTTACTAGAAGATTGCATGTTCCAATTGGCGGGGTAAAGCAGTTGTCCATTTTCATCAAAAAATTTATTGTGGTATCTTTCTCCTGATAACAGCTTGCGACATTTTTGCACTAGTGGAATATATTGCTCATCCGAAATCGATCCTGATTTATGTTCCTACAAAATTCAATGAACAATTATTCCAATGCACGTGCATAAATGGCATAACTTCAATCAAATAAACGAATTATAAATAAAATATAGACTTACTTCAAACGGTGTGGGAAAAGTTGACAAACTTGAAACAATATGGAATGAGTTGGAATATGAAGTATCAAGGTCATTTGATATCATAACCTTCTTTTTCTTGCATTTGAGCCAAAACCATCATCAATACATGCATGAATTTAATATTAATAGTTATTAGTGCTTTTAATTATTTTCTTACGCATCGGTGTGTCGATATATATAGAATGTACCAGTGTGCTACACTATGAAATGCATCGAATAGTGACCTCTATTAAAACCTCTGCAAAGCAAAATATCTGTAAATTTTAATTGTGGATGTTTGTGTTTCTATTTTGTCGATAAAATTGGTATCAATGTGTTTTTACGTATATCCACACTAGGGTGCATTAATCTATGTGGCGCACCGATTTGATGAAAAAATTATTTTTTTAAATATATAGTTTACTATTTTTTTTTACATACAAAGTGTACCGGTGTGCTACAAAGTTGAAACATCCCCTACGTGCACAACATAAAAGTAAGCGACTACAAAAAGTAGTATAATTTTTTTTTTGCTTAAAATCATATTAAGGAAAATCAAATACGAACATTGCAATGCAATCTAATTATAAGAAACAACGATTAATGATTTATGAATAAATAAGGGATTATTCTTACTCGACTTCAAATATACATCAAGGTCAATATTCAAAGCGTAACGATTCTATCATATCACACAAAGAATTTAAATCAACAAGTCTACTCGCCCAACCTACCCTGCAAGGTTAGGACCTTCAAGACACATAATCAGTGCACAAGTCCAAGATTCATCCGATCTATTTTGACCACTTAAGATCTCGGGACTAGCAACTGTTCTGAGGAACATGAATGTGTCTACTCCCACAACCACAACTAGTCCACTATCAAGACTAAAAATTCACTAGAAGAATTTAACATTCCAAACAATATTTGTATTAGTTTCATTATTCAACCTCATGGTTATCATTATTACCAAAAAGATTTATATTAAGTAATCATTCATACTGGAATATAAAGTACCCATAATTTGTTCAATTCTCTATCAACAATATGTAAGGGTCCCATACAATGCAATATTGTATAAGTATTTAATAAGGTTTATCTAAGAATACTTTCCACTATTCTCTCTCAAGGAAACAATGTGTAAAAGCTCCAAGGGAACCACAACGAAGGAAACAATATTATAACATTCTATTACCAACAATATAAGGTGAAAATCCCTTATATATAAACTTAATGATAACACAACGTCTTATAATAATAGATATACTATATCAAGGATAACCCTTCGACACTTCTTTTAAACCACAATGATCATAATAAATACAACCATTCGTTTTAAACACACTAAATTGTCCAAATTGCCACACTATTCATTAATTACATATAAAAAGATTCGCAGACACCCCTGCAATTATTAAGTAATATAATTAATTCACAACATTAAAAATGTGATTAAGGAATTATTTCATTATTTCCAAATTTACTAACATTTATTGTCCTCTATGATTTGTTCATAAAATGATATAATTAAAGAGTTGAATACAACTGCAGTTCATAATATTTTTCCATTTTTAAAATTGTAGTAGAATCACATTAATTTATTATTAGTGTAGAAAAGAAATGTGTAGTTCTAAACAAACAACAACCCATCTCGTTAGAATAAAAAGTTGAGTAAATTGTTTCAAGTGGATGAAACGATTAAGTTTTCTTAACTTCTTTTTTTTTGTAAGTTAGAAAATTATATTAGAGTCTGCAAAAGAAGGAAATTATATTTGTCTATCTCGCATGTTCAAACTGTTAGAATATAGAAGATTGTGCTCGTTTTATCATTGACGATACCCTCATCACCCAACTACAGGCCGAAGCCACCCTCCGAGAACCTTGACCTTGACAGAGAAGAGAATCTCGGTAGAAATCCAATAGCCAAGAGAGGCTAATGCACCAAGCAAGAATAGAACCCAAGCTAATCAGATAACCCCACCCAGAGGCTAGCGCACACCTTCCCATAAACTTGCACACAAGCTGCAACTGCACCTGCGCAGATCCAGTTCACTCTGCAACTACTGAGATGATAATAATGAGCACTGGCGCCCTGTATTTATAGTAGTCTGGGAAGTTTAACTGGGGCCGACTTCTCCTTCTGGGTATTAATAAATTCATATTAAATATATTTCTGCAGCCGACAACCTGTCTAGGGTTTTCTTTATTTCTTTGCTTCCTTCCAGAGTATTATAATCTCGTCATAGGTCACAATAGAGGTTCATACCTCCCGAAGCTACCATAATATTAACACTCCCTCCTAGCTAGGGAGTTATGGTCTTGAGCACAACAGACCATTCAACTGGTAGCAACACGAGCACCGTCATTATTATCCAACTGGATAATCTCCTATGACAACTGGTACAATATTTAATTGATATAACACACCTGTGTCTATTCAGATAGTACGCAACTACTCAAACCGTGACACATAGTCACAAACAGTGGGACAAATCGACCACAGTAGTATATCTCTACTATCTGGAGACAAGCAGTCTCCAGGCCAATCTTTCACTCACATATGTGAGTTCTGAAAGAATATATGCCTCACGAACAATGGAACATATCCACCACAATAGTTTACATCTACTGTCATATATTCTTCATAACAAACATATGATAGCAACCTGCATAGAAACAATGTTATGATAAAAATTGAATCAGTTGGGCCAATCTTTCACTCATGTCTGTGAGATATGAAAGAATATATGCCCTCAGTATAGAATATCAGCAATGGGATATCTGCCCCATTCTTCTCAAACAAGGAAGAAGGATTATTTATGATTTCTGAGCCTGGACCATTCCTCACCATGGGCCATTCTTCCTACACTAGTCAAAGTGCACTCTTGACAGAATGTATAAACCCTAAGGAATGTTTGGACAATTCCCCACCCTGGGCCATTCCTCCTACACTAATCAAAGTGCACCCTGGAGAGAATGTATAAACCCTAAGGAATGATTGTCCTGGACCATTCCCCACCCTAGGCCATTCCTCCTACACTAATTAAAGTGCGCCTTGGAGAGAATGTACAACCCTAAGGAATGTCTGTCCCTGATTGTTGAGCCTGGACCATTCCCCACCCTGGGCCATTCCTCCTACACTAATAAAAGTGTGCCCTGGAGAGAATGTATAACCCTAAGGAATGTATGTTCGAATCATTTCCTCCATTAACCATAAGAGGAAAAGACTGTCCTGTATCAACCTCCAAAATGGACCATTCCTCATGTTAACCACAATGAGAAATCGATGTCCGGGGAGGCATGCCAGTCTTCTTGAGTAACCCTCAAGAAGAGAGACTGCCCTAGACCACTCCCCATGTTAACCACAATGGGAAGTCGTTGTCTATGATACATCAGCAATCAGACTGCCTCCCATGTTAACCACAATGGGAAGTCGTTGTCTATGATACATCAACAATCAGACTGCCTCCCATGTTAACCACAATGGGAAGTCACTATACGTCAAAAATATCAATCCACTTTCTGAACAGGAAAGAATCTATCCAATCTGGACTATTTTTCAATTATAAAGATAAATAATATTTTCAGTGCTCCCTCCTAACTAGAGAGTTATTTAAATCACAAAAATAAATGTTTTTCAAGAATATTTTTCCATACCTTCTCCTAGCTTAGAGAATCTTCCCTTTCAGCTAAGGGAGTTATTTCCACGATCCCCACCTTCTCTCAGAAATATGCAAACTTGATTTTGGATAAAGGTTTTGTCAGGATATTTGTTGTCTGCTCATCAGTGGGGATATACTCAAGCTTTACCTCTCCTTCCTGGACTTTATCTCGAATAAAGTAGTATTTGATCTCAATGTGCTTCAACCTTTCATGAAACACTGGATGTTCTGATAATCTTATACAACTCTGATTATCACAATATATTATGGTCAATTCTGGAGTCTGAACAAATAAATCGGAGATTAACTTCCTTAGCCATACTGCTTCTGTGCATGCTTCACAAGCTGCCATATACTCTGCTTTTGTTGTACTGAGTGCGACAGACTTTTGTTTCCTGCTACCCCAAGATATCATAGCGGAGCCCAAGCTGAAACACATACCTGAAGTACTCTTTCTGTGTTCTGCACTTCCTGCCCAATCAGAGTATGTGAATCCATGAAGTTGGATATCACTGGATGCGGTATATCTCAAGCCATAGTTTATTGTCCCATGAATATATCTTAGGACATGCTTTGCAGCTATCCAATGCTC
>JZKD02S2131412.1:71075-101063 GCA_000966675.3 Picea glauca | reverse complement strand
AAAGGTTTGGATCTGCATGACTCTTGGAGAAACCAAGTCTTGTTAGATAGCTATCCATTCTGGCGTACCAAGCCCTTGGAGCTTGCTTGAGTCCATATAGAGATTTCTTCAATCTTCAAACATGAGTGTCTCTGGAATGTACCTTGAATCCTTGAGTTTGTTCAATATACACTTCTTCTTCAATAGCTCCATTGAGAAAGGTTGTCTTTACATCCATCTGGTGTAGATTCCATCCCATGGAAGCGGCAAGAGATATGATAGCTCTGATGGAGGTATACCTTGCCACCGGAGCAAAGGTTTTGTCATAATATTCTCCCTCCTTCTGGGAGAACCCTCTGGCCATGAATCTTGCCTTATATTTATCCACGCTTCTGTCTGTTGCATGTTTGATCTTGTATACCCATTTTGAGGTTACCACTGATTTTTCTTTAGGTCTGGGTACAATTTCCCATACTTCATTTTTCATAATGGACTGATGTTCTTCCGCCATAGCTTCTTTCCATTGTCCCTTTTGGACTACTTCTTCGAATGTAGTAGGTTCTTCATCTAGAATCTTTGTCATGTATGTTGCATAACTTGAGAATCTTTTCAGTCTTTTACTCGTCCTGGATGTTCCTTCTGGAACCTTGATTCTTTCTGCGTCTTGTAATGTGGCTTCAAGCCAAGCTGGTTGTTTCTTGTTCTTTGGTATGGTATCTGAATCAATGTTCTCACATGGCTCCATAGGATGATCAGGTTGATCCTTTTTGTTATTTTCATTTTTAGTGTTTTCTTCATTTGGTTCTTCAATTTCTTCTTCTTCTATAATTTCTTCAATAGATTTCCTGAAGGCCATCCTTTCATTGAGCATTACGTCTCTGCTTACTTCTATTTTGTGTTTTTATGGAATATATATTCTATAGGATTTGGATGAATCACTATATCCCACAAATATCCCCTTCTTTCCTGAGGGTTCTAGTTTATTCCTTTTATCTTTGGGAATATGAGAGTAAACTGGACATCCAAATATTCTTAGATTTTCTACGTTAGGTTCTTACTTGAGAATGCTTCTTCTGGTGTCATTTCCTTCAATATGCGATGAGGGCTTATGTTTTGTACATATATTGACATCATTGTTTCTTCTCCCCATAGAAACATGGATAGATCTTGATCGTTCAATAGGGCTTTTACTATTTCTTCGATAGATCTGTTCTTTCTTTCTGCTACACCGTTTTGTTGAGGATTATGAGGAATAGTCAGCTCCCTCCTAATCCCCGCCTATTTGCAGAATGCAATGGACTCCTTCGAGGTGTATTCTCCTCCATAATATGTTCTTAATGTCTTGATCTTCTTGTTTGTAAGGTTTTCTATTTCTGCCTTGAATTCTTGGAACTTGCTGAATACTTCGTCTTTTGATTTTAGTAGGTACAACCACGTCTTTCTTGAATAGTCATCCATGAAGGTTACGTAGTAGAGAGATCCTCCTAGAGATCTGAATGGCATTGGACTGCAAACATCTGAGTGTATTAGATCTAGGATTTCCTTCGATCTATTGTTGTTGCTTGGGAATGGTTTCTTGATATTCTTCCCAAGGGCACATCCTTTGCAAATTCCTTCATGTGTGGATTTCAATTATGGTATTCCTTCAACCATTTTTTTGAGGAAAGGTAATGCTTGATAATTGATATGAGCATACCTTCTATGCCAAAGTTCATTAGGGTTGACTTCATCATGTACTAGAGATTCTTCATTTCGTTCTAGTAGTCTATACAAATTTCCTTCACGACTTCCAATAACCCTAGCATCTTCTATGCTGGAATTCTTATGCCATGATAACACCTTTCCATCCATGAAAGCTATTATGTTTCCTTTGTCTTCTAAACATGATATTGATAGAAGATTCTTTTCTAAACCAGGTACATATAAAACATTACTTAAGTGAACATGATTATTTGATTCCAACTTGACGGAGGCTTGTCCAAATCCTTCGACGGGGTAAGTGCTTTTGTCTCCAAGCTCCACTTTGTACGATGTATTTCTCTCATTTAGGTTTGAGAGTCTGGCTTGATCTCCTGTCATGTGCCTGGAAGCTCCACTGTCGATTATCCACATATCATCTTCAATCGTCCCGGTAAGTGTTGAGTAGTATAAAAGACTGATTGTTTCACACATGTCTTCGGTTGACTGGTAACTAGTCATGCCTAGATCCAAAACTTCAACTTCATCATTTTTGTCTTTTGAGAGAGCCAAGAGGTGCGCTAAGTTAGGGCGCATCTGAATATCTTCTTCTTGGGCAAGGTGCTCCATCACAAGGTGTCGGATCAGAGATTTAGGGTTTCTGCAACTACTTATGCTAGTAACCCTAGCTACAATGTTTTTGGAAGCTGCTCCTACTAGTAACCCTAGCAGCAGTTCCTCAAGGAGCTCAATATCTAGCGGCTATGATTCCTTCCAGCGTTTTAGTCTAACTGAAGGGGGTGTGGGCCCATAACCTATTAGAATATAGAAGATTGTACTCGTTTTACCATTGACGATACCCTCGTCACCCAACCACAGGCCGAAGCCACCCTCCGAGCACCTTGACCTTGACAGAGAAGAGAATCCTGGTAGCAATCCAATAGCCAAGAGAGGCTAATGCACTAAGCAAGAGTAGAACCTAAGCTGATCAGATAATCCCACCCACAGGCTATCGCACACCTTCCCAGAAACTTGGGCACAAGCTGCAACTGCACCTGTGCAGATCCAGTTCACTCTATAACTGTTGAGATGATAATAATGAGCACTGGCGCCCTGTATTGATAGTAGTTTGGGCAGTTTAACTGGGTCTGACTTCTCCTTCTGGGTATTAATAAATTCATATTAAATATATTTCTGCAGCTGACAACCTGTCTAGGGTTTTCTTTGTTTCTTTGCATCCTTCCGGAGTATTCTAATCTCGTCATAGGTCACAATAGAGGTTCATACCTCCCGAAGCTACCATAATATTAACACAAACGTGGCAGTAGATCCCTGGTGGGAAACCACAACTGCCACTTGTTCAAAATATATATGTAAAACTTGCAGAAAGATAAAACTATGGTGCCACACAGGGCATAATTCTAAGTGCTAAACTGAGAAGAAAAAACTGAGACCAAACCCCCCAGAGATGGTCGGCCTCTCATGGCTACAGAAACAAAACAAAAAACATAAACCAGAAGCATAATTAACTAATTTCAGGATCGATCCTTGGCCCAGCAAAAGCTTGGCACACCTGCAAATTATCTCTGTCGAGCCTATCTATGTCTGAGATGGCTTGTCAGAGGTCCTATAGGAAAGACATCATGAGGTCCACGCTGGTCCAATGCTTCCATTCCTTGCTTTGCAGCTTGAATAAGGAAGTCTTGACATCCCTTAAACCACGCTTGAGTTCATCCAAGGATTCCTCAAGAGTTGCTCTATCTACACACCTGACACAAGTTGAAGGGTGTAGGGGGGACAGTGGAGAGTCAGAGGAGGAAGAGGGACAAGCGGAGGAGGGGGCTAAAGTGAGAGGAGCAGAGGATGTGACTGGAGGCGGAGGAGGAGAGTGATGAGGGGGAGAAGGTGGAGGTGGAGGGCAGCGAGGAGGGGAGGGGGGAGGAGGAGAAAAACCAAGCAAATTGTGGAAGTTGTCAAACCATTCAATTCGACAAGCATAAGGATTCGAGAGCGGGGAGAGGTTTGGGGTACTTTCATGGGTTGGTTGGGCAGGAGTGGGAGATTCAATGGGATTCAAGTTGGGGATGTCATCGGTTTCTTAGGGAGAACCACAGTCGTGTGCAACCCTTCCTCTGGTTGCATATCAGGCTGCCCCCCTTTTGGATTTTCCCGTAAGACGAGGTATGGAGTTGGCCCCAGGCAACCAGGAAAGGAAAGTGCACAGAAAGTGTGAGAGGTTGGTCCAAACTAGCTAGACCCATATGTTCAGCAATAACCATAGAGAGAAGTAGGAACTAGAAATCCAGGAGGGCGAGTGGAGCTCGCACCAGTAAGAAAGGATGAAATCAAAAACAATGGAGAGATAAGAATGTTGAGGCCGAAGGAGCAAATGGGTTTCAGCGCGCCTAAGCTCCGGCTTAGGGGCTTCATTGTTGAGTTGTTGATGGGACTACGGAGGCATCCTACCCATCACCATGAAATCTCCCACGAAGTGAAGCGTCATGAGCATGTTGCAGGCTGGCCTCGAGTGAGGTCCGAAGAACGACAACAAGGGATTTAATCCCATGAGGTGATGGTAGCGGGGGGGTACGTCTGAGCCGGCTCCAGGTGGCAAGATGTCTAGCCAAATGGCCTCCCCTTTGTCTGTCCATGTGTTGAGCCCAAAAACACCCCATTTGGGGGTTGGTCCTTGTTTTGGCTATGTTTCTGCAAGCGATCATTGTGAGATGGGTAGAAGAAGAGGTGGGAGAGCACGAGAAGTATCCCTCTTGAAAATCTACCCCATAATTTGCCAACATATCAGCAACATGATTGGTTGTTCTTCAAACATGGGAGGGAAGAATTACCCATTGAGGCTGGAGAATAGATTTGATTATGAATAGCTCGTTCAAAAGTCTCCAACTGGGGGATATTTTCTCGAGGTCCACACCATTGAGGAGATGAGAGAGGATATTAATGACAATCTACAAATCACCTTCTACTATGATGGGGGAAATCCCTTGATATTTGGTTGCTTGCAAACCGCTGAGGAGTTCCCCGATTTCTGCAACATTGTTGGTGTTGTGCCCCAGATTCTCGGCGATGATGTGGAGGATTTACCCTTTGTTGTTGTGAATGACTGCTCCATATCCTACAGGTCCCGAATTTCCTTTGGAGGCTCCATCGAAATTTAATTTGTGGCAGCCTTTTTACGGAGCCTCCCATCGGGTGGGGCTGGTCTTATGACTTATGATTGTAGAGGGGCCTGCGGGGAGGGGAGGGAAATTGAGTTGCCAAGAATTAAGGATGAGACGATCATTCACTGGGAAATTTAAATCCTTGTTCATCCAAGGGTGCAAATAGATTGTTTCTTTGATATTGGAATGGATTGTAGTACAAACTTCTTGCTAATTCCTGGAGGCCGAATTAAAAATTCGTTGGTTCTGTTCCTTCCAGATTTTCCATAGAATGAATCCCGGTAAAAGCTACCAAATTTTGTTAAGGATGGGGGATTGAAAAGTTGATTCTCTCCAGCCCTCAATTGTCTCTCGGATGCATGTACGGTTCCTATCTGTGGTTCTCATGATGCTAGTGCTATGATCCCAAATGCACGAACTATATGAGCACATATTGAGGAGATGGTTTTGAGTTTCCTCCTTTGTACCACATAAGTGACACCAGGAAGGACCGATGAAGCCTATTTTCCTTAAGTTATCCCAGGTGAGAATGTTGTTATGCACAGTTAACCAAAGGAAGGTGCTAATTTTTGGCCATAACTTTACTCCCCATATTTTTCCCTGGACCTCTTCTTTTGGTAGGGATCTATGGCCTGCTCTTAGGTAGTAAGCTTCTTGAATGTTGAAGGTTCTGGTGGTGGTATGTCCCCATATAAGGATGTCATCCCCTTGTTGACTTAATATTTTCCTTGAATTGAAGTGGTCCAGCAAATGTTGGATGTTTATTTCATGGGGGATGTTCAAATCTTCGTGGGAGTTTTTCCATTTGCACCAGGTGTTTCTTGTAACTTCTGGATTCCAGAAATCTGACACTTTGTGAAGGCTTGCTTCCGTCATGAGGGGAATGAAGGTGCTCATAGTGGGTTCAGATTTCAGGGCTTGAAGTTATTTCCAAGAGTCATTCCAAAAGAGGGTTGAAGACCCACTCTATAGTTCCCAGAAAGAGTGATTTGTTATGAGTGCCTTGTTGTTCCTAGTCGCGTTCCAAATGAGAAAGTCAGGGCTCTGACCATTCCACCTGATGAGATCCCTTTACGGGATGGATAGGGTGTATTTTTTCCTCCAAAGGCACGCCCAAAGGTCTTGCGGTCTTTTTAACCATCTCCACCAAATTTTTGCACTGAGGACCTTGTTGAGAAGAGTTGGGTCTCTGAGGCTGAGGCACCCTACCTTCTTCGATTTGCAGAATTTTTGCCAGCTAACCATAGTCATTTTGTATCCTTCTTTGGTTCCCTACCAAAAGAATCTCCTTTGAATATTCCTTAAGGTGTTGACTATAAAGTTTGGGGTAGCTAGAGCTCAGAAGACATAGATTGGAAGGGCTTGCAGGATGGATTTGAGGAGGATGAGGTGACCAGGAAGATTGAGGGAGTGGAAGGACCACAGGGAAAGTTTCTTTCGAAATATGGAAAGCAAGGAGTCCTAGGATGTATTTCTTAATGGGTTATCAATAAGGGGGATGCCCAGTTATTTGGGGGGAGGGTGTTGCGGGTAAACCCCAATAACTGTGTAATATGGTGTTGGATCTGGATGGGCGTATTGAAGAAGAAGATTTGAGATTTGGAGAGATTAACTACCATGCCCAAAGCTTCGCAGAAAAGGTTGATGATAGATCTGATGCGAAGGGATTCTCGGACCGTGGGTACCCCCATTATGAGTATGTCGTCCACGAATTGACTATGGGATATGGGGGGAGAAATTTCATGAGGGGTGAGACCAGAGAGGGAGTGATCGGTAATAGTTTCTTTGATGGCTCGACTCATCCCTTCCACCATAATAATGAAGAGGAAGGGTGAGAGAGGGTCCCCTTGCCTTATTCCTCTAGAAGGGGAGAAAGGTTTGGATGGGACGACATTGATCAGGATGGAAAACAGGGATGACGAGGTGAGGTTGGCAATCCAGGAGACCCATGAGGGATCAAAACCAAAGGCGAGGAGGGTTGAATTCAAGTAGTTCCAACTTAGCTTATCAAAGGATTTAGAGAGATCCAGTTTTAGAAGCATACCTTGAGACTTGGTCATATGAAGCGAGAGGATTACTTCGTGAGCCAAGATAACACTGTCCATAATCCATCTGCCCTCCACATAGCCTGATTGTTCCGGAGAAATAATGAAAGGTTGTATTGGTTTAAAGCGTGTTGGGATGATCTTCGTTAGGAGCTTGTAAATGACATTGCAGAGTGTAATAGGTCGGAAGTGTGAAGGGGAAGTAGTGTTGTTCTCTTTGGGAATGAGAATGAGAAAGGTTGCATTGAGGGCTTGGAGAACCTGCCCAGATCTTCTAGAGTCCTTGATGATTTCCCAAACGTCTTCATGGATGATGCTCCAGCAATTGTGGAAGAAGTCTGAAGTAAACTCGTCTGGCCCAAGAGCCTTGCCCAACAGGGTATCCCTAAGAGCTTGATCAACTTCCTCCTGAGTGATAGGTCTCATAAGAACCTCATTCTTCTCTTTAGTGACCTCCTTAGGGATATTCTTGAGGATAGAATCAATTGCAAGCGATCAATCTTTGGGGTTTCCTTAAGAAGGTTTTTGTAGTAAGAGAGTATTTCCTTTTCTATATTTGCGTGTTGTTGAATTTATGTTCCTTGTTTTGAGACCAGGTGAGTAATTCGATTTGTTTGTCACCACTGGAGCATATATCTGTGAAAAAAATTGGTGTTTTTTCCCCATCTTTCAACCATTAGATGTGAGATCTCTGTCTCCAGAGGATTTCTTCATGCACCTGTCTTTCTACCAACTGGTTGTTTAGTAGAGCCTCTTGCTCCTTTAAGGAGTCAGTGAGGCCTTGAGATCTGATCTGTTGTTGGAGTCTTTGCATTTGTTGATTGAGAATTTCCTGAGCGTGAAATATGTTGCCGAAAGTGGACTTATTCCAATATTTCAGATGTTGTTTGAGATTTGTTAGCCTCTATTGAAATCTGTACATAGGGGTCCATGTTGGGATAGTCGCTTCTTCCCACCAGAGCTTGATGTTAGCTTGGAAATATGGGTGCGTCAACCAGAATTTTTCAAAGCATAAAGGTTTTATGTCTGGGGTGCCACTGATGTTTATTGATAAGAGAATCGACCCATGATATGAACCTGGCAGGTCGATTAACGTAGCATTCCAAGCCAAACCATCCAACATGATGGCTTCTAAAATTAGAAAATGGTCTAATCTGTTGGAGACATGTTGACCCCCGAGCGTCTATTGGATCAGGTGAAGGGGTCGTTGCTTGTTTCTACATCAATGAGATTCAAAAGGCCAATGATTTGGTTGAAATGCTCATTGTCATTTCCCAACGTGTGCGTGCCCCCCTTTTTCTCCTCCAGGCCTGTTATCATATTGAAATCGCCCCCCTAGGATCCATCGTTGGGGGGCGATGTGATTGGAAATCCAATCTAAATGTTGGATGAAGGCTTCCTTGTCTTCTGGTCTTGTGGGTCTGTAGACATTCGTGATGAAGTTGTGTTTGTTTGAACCAATGAGATGAAAGGAGGTTGTGATGGTCCAGTTGGTGGAGAAGAATCCATCCAGCAAAACTGTAGTTGGATTCCAGAGCATAGCCAGCCCACCTGATGCCCCCTTAGCATCAAATTCAACCTAATTGGCTTGCTTACAGCATTTTTCAAGAATAAGCGCGGCTTCCTTTCCTGCGCATTTAGTTTCCTTCAATAGTAGTATGTTTGGTTGTTCCTTCATAATTCTTTCTCGAAGCAAGCCTTGTTTGCTTCTTGCGTTGAGGCCCCTTATATTCCAAGATAGCATCTTCATGAGGACAGTGAGGGTTGGAGGGGAGGAAAGTTGTATGAGATCAGATTTATCTGACCTGAGTTTACAAGGAAGTTACCCACATCTTAAATGAGCTGATGTTTTGGTTTTTTTCCTCTTTTTTTCTCATCTTTTGTTGGTTTTCATTGATCCTTCGAGTTACCTTTTTGTATTCCGAGATTCTTATTGGCGCAGGCTGATCCTTCTGCAGATGAGTTGAGAAAGACTTTGTGGACCTTGCACATCTGATCCGGTGGTATGGTATACAGTTTTTGTTTGTGGTAATCTTTCTCTAGATGCGCCATATCAATACCTACTAGATCCTGATCTTCCAGATCTATGTCTAGGTCCCCAATTTCTGGTCCGAGATTTTGATCTAGGGGGTCATTTATCGCTAAAAATTCAATCGATCCAAAATCAGAAACAAATGGTACAATGGTGAAGTACTCGTCAAATAATATATGGTTCACCATATCATAACAAACAAATTAGTTGCGCGGGGTTTTGTTAACAGGTTTGGCGCGATATGTGCAAATATAACATATTGTTATATGGTATAACCATTAAAAACTATAACATAACAATACCATGCTAAAAAGGGATGCGTGGAGGTTTGAACACTCACAATACTCGGAGTTTTAGCTATACTCAGAGTTTCAGCTATGAATAGAGCCTGAAGATTATCCTTTTTGTTATCAAATCGCGCAGAGATAGATTGAAACGCGCCAAGGTTGGGGGTCAAACTCTTGACCCCAGCCTATTTAACTCAATGTTTTGGCCATTACGGGATAGAGAGTTCTTTATGCAGAGATTTCTAGATGCTTTCAATATTATAGTCCACTGTTCTCACTGTGTATTTGGCTTTCCAAGCCATTTTGGAGGCCAATTTGTACTTTTCAAGGGGAGAGTTCTTAAGGACTTTTGTTCAGCATATTATTTTGGATCTGCAAAAGTTGAGTTGCAGGTCTGAAGCCATTTGTACCTTTTTTTTAAAACAAAAACTTAATGGATTGGTACCCACTGGAGAGGGACCCAGAGATGTAGCCCAGTGAAGGGGTGAACTCCGTTATCAACTTCGTTTGTTCTTGTCTCTCATTTTTTTGTTTCATTTTCTCTTTCAAGTTGTTCTCAGTTTGCATATTTGAGCATTTGATTTGTACATTAAAGCATTTAATTTTTCAATTGTAAACTAATCATAAGCATTCATAACTTTTAAATGCACATATGTTGAGATCTGACGGATCATGTTATGGTATCAGAGCAGGGTAACTGCTTGTGCAAGTTTTGAATGCTTACCAGGTCCAGGTCGAAGCTTGGTGAAGGAGAGCTAGTAGAAGGTGATCCTGAGATCGGCTCGAGGAGGACATTTTCGAGAACAACAATGTCTTCTCCACAAGTGGAAGAAGAAGAACATACTGAACGGGAAAAACCTGTTGTTTCTGAAACTGAGTTTTTGGAAGCTTTTATCAGCATGAAATCCATGATGGAAATTCTTCTCGGTGAGCGAGCAGAAAGAAAGAAGAAGGAAGAAGAAACTTCATCCAAAGATGCAGAAGTTAAGAAGGAAGAAAAGGGTAAAGGAGTAGGAGGTGATATTGATCCTCTTGAAACTGATCAATCTTCCTCGTCTTCTCATACTTCTCATTCACATAATGCAAATTCTAATATGCCTTATTTCAAATTGGATGTTAAGCTTGAATTACCAATTTATAATGGAGATTTAGATGCTGAAAAGTTAGATAACTGGATCAAGCAGCTTGAAGTATATTGCAGGGTGCAGGGCATTAATGATGATTGTTCCAGGATTGAGTTGGCCACTTTGAGAATGAGTGGAATGGTTCTTACTTGGTGGGAGAGAAAAATTTAGCAGGATCTTCGAAAGCATGGTAAAATAATTTCAGTTTGGAATGAATTCATTGAAGTATTAAGAAAGCAATTTTATCCTTTAGGTCATATGCAGCAATTAACTATGAGCTGGAAAACTTTTAGACAAGCTGAAGGACAAAGTATTCAAGAATATACTCATGAATTCAGAGTGAGGGCTATTGCATTGAATGTTTCATTGGATACACATGAAACTCTTCTTAAGTATATTGGTGGCATGCATTCTTATTTGAGACATACTTTGTTGATGTTTAACCCCAGTAATTTGGATGATGTATGTGTTCAAGCCACACATTTAGAAGCTAGGGGAAGGCATGCTAATGATACTTTTGTGAAGAGATCTACTAAATTTGACAACAAAACTAAAGGCAAAGATAAGGGGAAGAAAATGGCTACAGTTAAGAAAGATGGTGACAAGCCTACATGTTCACATTGTCAGAAGGGACATGATGTCTCTAATTGTTGGAAACTTTATCCGGAGTTAAGGCCAAAGAAGTACGGAGGAAACAAAGATAAAGGCAAAGAAAAAACTATTGCAGCAGTTGTTCAAGACTTGGGATCTGACTCAAGTGATGAAACAAAGATCACAGCTGTCAGAATCCAGGGTAAGGGTAAAGGTATCTCCCTTCCCATTGATGCAAAATCAAGTTCTAATGCATGTACAAGTACAACTCTTCCATCTAATCCTATGAAAAATGATAAAAGGAGAAGTGAATTGTTTCATGTTCGAGTCATTGCAAATCATACAAAAATTGATACATTATTTGATAGTGGTTCTCAAGTAAATTTGATATCAGAAGAAGTGGTTAAGAAATTGAATCTAGTTACTATTCCTCATGAAAAAACTTATCCTCTTGGTTGGGTTACTCACAGTTCACAATTGCAAGTTACAAACAAATGTGTTTTAAAGTTTGCAATTACTGATAAGTTTATGGATGAGGTAGAACTGGATGTAGTGCCACTAGACATTTGTGGTATTGTACTTGGGAGTCCATATTTGTATGACCGGAAAGAAATCTTTTATAGAGAGTAGAACAAATATCATCTTTTTAAAGATGGTGTGGAATACATTGTACGACATAAGATAAAAGAAAATCTGGCAATAGTTTATGCAGGACAAATGAAACGGTTGGTCAAAGCTAGTAAGAATTTTGTATTAATGATGGTTAAAGTCAAAAATGATGAGATCTCTAAATATTTTGAAGGTTGTGATCCTAGGAATAAATCTGAAATGATTGAACTTGTTTCTGAGTATGATGATTTATTTCAAGATCCAAAAGGATTACCACCAAAAAGAGAGATACATCATGAGATACAGTTGCAGCAGGATGTGCCACTTCCGAACATAGCCATGTACCGGATGTCTGTAATGCAGAACGAGGAAATCAAGAAACATGTTCAAGAGTTGATTGAGAAGGGGTTCATTTGACCGAGTACTTCTCCTTGTGGCTCACCAATAGTTTTGGTTCCAAATAAAGATGGGTCTTGGAGGATGTGCATTGACTACAAGGCCCTCAACAAAATCACCATAAAGAACAGGTATCCACTTCCTCGAATTGATGACTTGCTTGATCAATTGAAACATGCAATTTATTTTACTAAATTGGATTTACGTAGTGGGTATCATCAAATCCGGATTGTTGAAGGTGATGCTTGGAAAACAACTTTCAAAACAAAACAAAGGTTGTATGAATGGCTTGTAATGCCATTTGGGCTATGTAATGCACCTGTTACCTTCATGTGGGTCATGAATGATGTCTTTCGACCCTTTATTGATGATTTTGTAATTGTATATCTAGATGATATCCTTATTTTTAGCAAAACCTGGGAAGAACACATTGTACATGTGAGAAAGGTATTGGATGTACTAAGGAAGGAGAAATTATATGTAAAAATGTCCAAATGTGAGTTTGCAAAAACTTCTTTAATATATTTAGGCCATATTATTGGTGGAGGCCACTTGCGAGTGGATCATGCCAAGGTTGATGTCATTGTAAACTGGCCAAGGCCTAATACAGTTACTAAAGTCAGAAGTTTTCTGGGTGCGGTTCAATATTGGAGGAAATTTATATCTAGGTTTTCTTCCATTGTTGCACCATTACATGCTTTGACAAGTGTGAAGTAGATTTTCCAGTGGGGAGGAAAGCATCAGAAATACTTCGACACTTTGAAGGAAAAGATCAACACAGCGCCAGTTCTGACATTGCCAGATTTACAGCAGCCATTCGAGATCGAAACCGATGCAAGTGGTTTTTCCATGGGAGCAGTTTTGATGCAAGGAAGGAAGTTGGTTTGTTACCATTCAGAGAAATTCTCTACTGTGGTAAGTAACTATCCTACTTATGACAAAGAGTTGTATGCTTTAGTGAAAAGTGTAAAGAAGTGGAAGCATTATATCATGGGTAAAGAAACAATCATACACATTGATCATCAACCACTTCAATATCTACAATCTCAAACTAAAATACAACAAAGTAGACATTTAAGATGGATGGGTTTCTTACAACAGTTTCATTTGGTAATTAAGTACAAAAAGGGAATTCATAACAAGGTAGCAAACATGTTGTCAAGGCCTCCTACAAATGCATCCATCATTCTTCAAAACAGTTCATTAACACATGAAAGTTATATTGAAGAGTATGTAGAAGATAAAGATTTTAAGAAGTTGTATGCATCACTAATACATGGTAAACAGGAAGAAAATTATTATGTGCATAATCAACTATTGTATCATCTTGGGAAACTTTGTATTCCAAAGAAAGAAAGGGTACATGTAATTCTAGAAGCACATAGTTCATTGATTGCTGGTCATTTTGGAGTTAGCAAAACTTTGTCACTACTACAGAATCATTGTTATTGGCCTCAAATGCAGGAAACTATTGCTAAATATATAAGAGGGTGTGTTATGTGTGCAACAAGTAAACCTAGCAATAGGAAATTGGGATTGTACACACCTCTTCCAGTACCTTCTCATCCTTGGGAAAGCATTTCTATGGACTTTGTAGGGGGACTACCTGTGTCCAGAAAAGGGCATGATTACTTGTTTGTTGTCGTGGATAGGTTCAGCAAAATGTGTATTTTGATGCCATGTAAAAAGCAGGTCACAGTTGAACAAACAACTCACCTATTCTTTCAAAATGTTTGGGTACATTTTGGGCTACCTATGTCTATTGTATCTAATCGGGATTCCCGGTTCTTGGGGAGATTTTGGTCAACTTTATGGGAGCTTATGGATACCAGACTTAAGAAAAGTACAACATTTCATCCACAGATTGATGGGAAAACAAAGGTAGTGAACATGACAATGATTCAGCTTCTCAGAGGATATTGTAGTAAACATCCTAAACTTTGGGATGAGCAGTTGCAGTATATACAACATGCTTACAACCATGCAGTTCATTCTTCCACTCAAAGATCTCCTTTTGAAACATGTTTTGGGTATCTGCCAAAAACACCTATGGACTTCTCTTTTGGAAAAGATGCAATAGATGGAAATCAGGATGTCGATAAAGCTTTGAGGTTCATTCAGAGAATCCAAGCAGTGCAGCAGGCAGTTCAAGAACAATTGGAGAAGAGCCAGGCGAAGTACAAATCTAGGCATGATAAGCATCGAGCTAATCATCAATTTCAGGTTGGAGACCGAGTCTGGTTACATATCACCAAAGAACGAATGAAAGGTGAAGGTAAAAAGATTAAGCCTATCAGGAATGGTCCTTTTAAGATCTTGGAAAAGATCGGTACTAATGCTTTTCGCTTAAATTTGCCTCCATACATGCATATATATTCAGTTGTCAATGTTGAGAATCTTAAATTGTATGAGCCTCCTATGATCATGGATGAGGAAACTAACATGTAGATTCCTTCAGTTGATGATATGGCACCTAAATATATGAATGAGTTGCAGGAAGATGTCATTCTTGACAGAAACAAAACGACTTCATGAAGAGGGAATGTTGAGTACCTTCGAGTGGGGCTTAAAGGAATGAATCCTAGCAAAGCAAGATGGATGGAGATTGAAAAAGTGAGGGAGCTGGACCCTCACTTACTTGCGGGGTGAACCAGGCATTTTGGAGGTCCAAAAGCTCTCCAGTGGGGAGGAATGATCCAGGGGGTCATTTATCGCTAAAAATTGAACCAATCCAAAATCAAAAACAAATGGTACAATGGTGAAGTACTCGTCAAATAATATATGGTTCACCATATCATAACAAACAAATTAGTTACGCGAGGTTTTGTTAACAGGTTTGGCGCGATATGTGCAAATATAACATATTGTTATATGTTATAACCATTAAAAACTATAACATAACAATACCATGCTAAAAAGGGATGTGCGGAGGTTTGAACACTCACAATACTCGGAGTTTCAGCTATGAATAGAGCCTGAAGATTATCCTTTTTGTTATCAAATCGCGCAGAGATAGATTGAAACGCGCCAAGGTCGGGGGTCAAACTCTTGACCTCGGCCTATTTAACTCGGTGTTTTGGCCATTACGGGACAAAGAGTTCTTTATGTAGAGATTTCCATATGTTGTCAATATTATAGTCGACTATTCTCACTGTGTATTTGGCTTTCCGAGCCATTTTGGAGGCCAATTTGTACTTTTCAATGGGAGAGGTCTTAAGGACTTTTGTTCAACATATTATTCTGGATTTGCAGAAGTTGAGTTGCAGGTCTGAAGCCATTTGTACCTTTTTTTAAAAACAAAAATTTAATGGATCGGTACCCACTGGAGAGGGACCCGGAGATGTAGCCCAGTGAAGGGGGTGAACTCCGTTATCAACTTCGTTTGTTCTTGTCTCTCATTTTTTTGTTTCATGTTCTCTTTCAAGTTGTTCTCAGTTTGTAGATTTGAGCATTTGATTTGTACATTAAAGCATTTAATTGTTCAATTGTAAACTAATCATAAGCATTCATAACTTTTAAATGCACATATGTTGAGATCCGACGGATCAGGTTTGCAGGAAGGGAAGCCTCTGACAGGGGGATTTGGGAAGAACCTAAGGCTGAGGGGACGGGGTTTGACGAGCCTTGGTCGATCACAAGGATTGCAAAATTTGTCTGGGGTTCAGTGGGAGTGGTGGGGATATCTGACGGGGTTTGAATGGCTTCGAAAGAGTTCTTGGTTGAGGGTCCATGGGAAGCATGGGTGGCGGTGGGCTTCTTTGCCCTGGTGCCTACATCAACCCATGACTTGGGTAAATCCATCTTTAGATTTGTCAGGATCTTCCGGATTGGTTTTGGTGGGGTTATTTAATGGGCATTCACTAAAGAGGTGACCATGCTCGTGGCATTTTCGAAAGCAGAATGGGATGTGCTCATAGTCTAGGGTTTGGTACCATTCGTTGTCTTGATAATCTAAGGTAATGGCTCCGGGGAGAGGTTTGGAGATATTCAAATAGACATAGATTTGGGCATAGGTGGTGTACCTTCATTGTTTTGTTGCCTCTGAGGCTTTGACATAGATGCCAATGGTGTTGTTGATTCCTGCAAGAATTTCTTCCAGCCAAAATTCTTGTGGGAGTGAATAGAGCCTTAGCCAAACTGGGGCATGTGTGAAAGCTTCCTTCTCAGGGCTGAACCTTTCCGTCCAGAAACAGAGGAAAAGACCTGCCGAGTTGTAAAAGTACGACCCTCCTTCAAAGATTTTGTTTCTGTCCTCCAAGTTGTGCAAGATGATAGTGAAGAAGCCTTTTGATCCAAGTTGGAAGTCATAGTGGCCCTTGGGCTTCCACCAGTACTGAATCCTTTTAACTAAGTCCTTTTCTGAAGGCCATAACCCCAGAAATTTCCCTATCAAGGTGAAATCCCTCATGTATTGTTTTTAGTCTTCTATTCTTGGAGAGCTAATGATATATTTCGGAGCGATCGGGGCCTGCGGGATACATTTGCCTAGTTCCCAAGTGCGAGCAGTTTTTGGGTGATTACATTCCAGGTCTATTTCCATTGTTTTCTCCTTTGACATCTCTTCCTCCCATATGATTTGTTGCATTCCAGCCGAAAGTTCGAAGGTCGATCATTTGAAATCTGTGGAGCCTTGCTCCTTAGCAGTGACAGAGTTGTAAGAGGGGCCTATAGGCCCCCCTCCCTCGGCCTCCATGGCCGCAGCGGCAAGATCAGGGCGACGCGCACAAGGTTCGTGGCTAAAACCCTAGTTAGGTTTCTCGCTCAAGGTTTGTGTTAATGCTTGAATTAGTATAATCTTTAAAACCAAGTATTCTTAACTTATTACAGTCGTCATCTCTATTATTTTGAAACTTAACATAACTGCAACTATAAGTATTTGTAAACATTTTAACCTACACACCATGGTAAAATTGGTGGGGTACAGTAAACCATGCACCTGGCCAAGGTTTAAATGATTTTCGATAATCCTAGTTCAGAAGAAATTAAGGTCCCAAGTGCAATGACCCAATATTACCTTTACAATGGTTTTATCTCATTGTGTAAATACATTAATTGCTAAAATTAATAAATAGTAACACACAGATCTAAAACTGCCAGTGGATCTAAGGAGATTTATAAGTAATAGAATCCTACTACTAATAATAATGATGCACGCTAGTGTAGAAGAGGAAAATGAATCTTATTTTAGTTGGTACTACGTAGATAAACCTCGGAATGAGACAGGAAGAAAACATCTAAGATCGCCAAATACATGACCATTGATCGATGGCCAGTGATCTAGGATGTGTTTCAAGAATAGAGATGCGGTTGAGAAGGGTCAATTCCTAGAAGATAACTTTATTTCCAGAGACTAAATTCCATAATATTAAACTCTGATTTACACTAGAGGAGAGATTTTGCTAACATGGAATCTATTCAACAATGTTTTAAAATCTAAATCCTAAATCTTATTCACTTAATTTGTTGTATGATATAAATATTTTGACTCCAAATCTAAATTGGGCAAGTCCCTTTTTTTTTAAAAAGGATAGTGTAAAAATTATCGTTCTCGGTTGAAGCTATGAAAAGTCTACTTAAAGTGCGATTACTCTGTAGTTTTCATTAGTCATTTTAGTTCTTTGTGGATTTTTATTTCATGGTGACACACCCAAACATGTCAAATAAATTCAATGTATAAACATATCGATTGGGATTTGGAAATAACGCTTTACAGTTCATCCTTCCACCATCGATTCTATTATTCATTCATTAGAGGATAACATGAAATGAATATGTAAGGTAAGTCAAACATTCTTGGCTCAAGGAATATGACAAGTGTATTTCATCAACACTACAAGATATCGACTGAATCTCTCCAAGAACTATTGCTTAAGCTTCAACTCGTGGGTTTCCACTTATTCAATGAGATTTTAAAAATTTCTACTAAGGTAAACTCTTTTAAAACTAACAAATGTATGCATAAAACTAGAACCTACAAGACCAGTCTTTTTCATTAAAGGCTCGATAGTCTGCGTAAATTTCTATGAGCAATGTGAGGTCAATTTCCAGAGTTTTAAAAACAATTTCAATCTATAGGGATGACTAACTCCCTTAAAATTTACTCTATTATCTGAAACCAACTATTAACTCGAATATGGCATTCAACTAAGGAAACAACAATTCTTCAATGGATTGATAATAAAATTTAAATTTCAGTATGGATATTGGTAAAGGAAAAGGAAACGGTTTAAATCTACACCAAAATATCTTGTCTGATACTCACAATCTTTTTGAAAATGTGGGTAAAAATGAATCCAATACTATTACTCATCAAATAATTTCATGATCATTATACCAAATCTTTTACAACAATTTGAACCAATAATTTTACAATGAGAGTTCTATAACTGATTGATAACAATATTAAATACTGTAACAGGGTGAGTGTTGAAATGTGATGTCGATCTCCAACAGAATGCATGTGCCACATCATGTAGCTCGCTAATCAAACAACTTCATCGGTACCTCCCAGCCAATGTTAGCGGTACTCTTCTTCCCCCTTAGCCCCCGAGCCGCAAAGGGGACACACACAAGAAACCAACAAACAATAGCTCCAAGGCTTGCCTCACAAGGTAGAGCATCCACTCTTTCTACAATCTTGGTATTCCAACTCTCACAAGTAAAACATAGTCCACAAAAATTTGGCAGCATAACATTACCAAAAAAAATCATATCCAATTCCCTTCTACACCATTTGTTTTATAGAAATTTCCTTACTGACACATGTCCTCATGCAAAATTAATTAACTTTTTTTAGATTTGTTTAATTATGATTATTCACCAACACACTTGTCACCCTCTCCCCAAGTTGCACAAGTAATTACCATTTGTATTTTATTTAAAAAGTCAAAATTCCCTCACATTCCCCAATGTGTTCCTATTTTCGCTCTTAGTTGTCCCTTTGTTCCCCAAATTTTCATTTAATGAGTGTATCCTAACTAGATCTTAGTTAAAGTTGGATTAGGAGTCTTCTTCTAGTTAGACTAGTGGTAGCTTGACTCTAGATATCATTCTATGTGTACACCTATTCTCTCATATTATTATTTCTTCCATTTTAAAAATCCAATTTATTAATTTCATGCACACATGTGCATTTTATCCAAACTTTAGATTTTACTCAATTTTCCTAGAATTTGATTTATCTCAATTCTTTTAATTTATTTAATATTTTTAATTGTTCCCTTAATTAAACTTAAACGTAGGCTTAGACTTTTGTTAGGCTTATAATTAATAATTTACTATTCAATTAATTATTTTATTCTAACAAGATCTAATCACTTCAATGTTTTCTAGGCCACCTAGATTTGTTGACTCAAGTTTTTAATTACACGACATGCCCTTCAAGACGCACCTCCATGCTCCAAGGATGCCACTTGCTTTAGATTGGTTTTGAAAGTTTGTCCAGACCTTTGGAGTCAACACTACATTCGATCGACTTTGTGAGAAACTAAGGGCTTCTAAGGAATAAGGATTTTTCCTTATTGCATGCCCCTTAGAAATCTTCGTGAGCGACTGTCTCAGCCTTCCCTCATGACATCATGCACCACTCAAACCAGGTAATCCTTAACCTACAGTTCCAACCACGATGGGAGTGCTAGTAGGATGTGACAAGGACGTTGCCACACCTCTCCCTCAATGTCTGGTTTATGCGCATGGCCCCTTTACTCTTTATGTGAGTCAGATTAGAAAGCATCATCAAGCCTGCATCCACTGACAAAAATAGTGTCAATAATCTATATACATCAATCATACCGAAATCAATCATCTGTCATATGTGCGAAAAATGAAATACTCAAACAAATACAATCCACTCCCTGACTCAATCCAAAGTCCAAGGAAGTCCATTGATGTCATCAGCATCCATAACCTATCAGGTGTCCTACACACTCAGAAAAACTCGCCAATAACATCTATCAATACATATACATCAATTTAACAACAAGTTACATCCCATCATCATCAATTTATAATCCATAATCGAAACGAAATCAGAATGTACCATAACTGGATCACTTGCACATAAGTGTCCTCAAAGAATAAGTCCATAAAAGTGTGCTCAGTAGAGCAGGTTGTTACAAAAGTGTATCGGTACGCTACAAGCACACCGGTACAATATATACAGTGAAACAACACAACAAAAAAAAAGAGGGAATTTCATTTTTCGAAATGTATTTGTTTATAAATTAAAACACTATTCATTATTTTATTTTTTTGGCAGAATTTAGAGGGAAGATTTGTGGAAGAGAGATTTACCACGAAATAATTTGGAGTGGGTAGATTCTTTTGAAGAGCCAAATTTGGAAGGGGTCCGTAGGGCACATACAAATCTACAGAAAATAAATTTCAAGTATGTGATTTCATTCTACTGATCATTTCAATCTTTCCTTGTTTGATTCAAACTATTTTCAATGCATGTTAAAAAAAATAAAAGGGTTTCATAGTTACCTTCGGTATTGGAAGCCTTAGCTTTCTTGTTGTTTTCTTTGGTTCCCCTCTTTTTTTAAGCAATAGAATTTTATAGGGTTTATGTTTTTAAGCAATAGATTTTTATAGGGTTTATTTAGTTGCATATGGGATGTTTGGTATCTATTGCAATGGTACCACTCATTGCATCAGATCTCAAACCCAGTCAACCATATCATTGTCAATAATTTTATCAAAAAAAAATTATGTGGTGTGCAATGTACAAGAAAATCACATTGGTGCACATTGCATAGAGGTAGCAACTCAGTGCTTAGTATATAGAAAAGCACATCGGGGAGCATATATTTGTGAAAAACATTGATTGGTCGAAAAAATAAATAATATTGATTTTCATATCATATGTGTACAAGTTAGCGGTGCGTAATGACTAATAGTACGCACTATTGCGTGTATATGTTTGACACCCTGGAGCGTTATGTTTAATGATGCACACCAAAATACTAGATTGTATAAAAAATTCATAATTTATATTTCTGATTATTCCTGGTTTTTTTTATACAAGATAGCAAATAGAAGTTCAAAGAAAGCATCTTATTGCAACGAGCATTATGGTAGCTCATCCCAAGAAGAGATGAAGGCAAGTTCTTTAAGTTTTATTAAAAATTTAATATATTTGAAATATTTGTAAGTTTAAATTAATGATGTGTATTGGTTAATCAGTGTCATGCAGAGCAAAAACTTGAAGAAACTCAATAAGATTGTTCACAATCTGAGTGCAAAAGAGCGTAAAAGCTTTATGGAAATGTTGCAAAGAGAGGAAACAGGTGGATCGAAAGGTAATCAACATTAAGTTTTTCTTTGACTTTTTACTGAAAATGAATTTCTTAACATTAATTGCTAACAAGTTTTAAACACTCGATTTCACATTTTTTTAATGTTATGCAGAGACTGATAGCAAGGGAATGAAATCTCGTCCTAAGAGAAAAAAATTTCTTAAGGATGTAAATGATGACGACGCCTTGGTAATCAGTGCATTTAGAGTGGTGCTTGAAGTTAATGAGAGGGGAAAATTGTTTTACAGATCTTTGAGGGATATAGTGGAAAGAACGTACAGATACAATTTCCACTTAAAATACAAAAAACAATCCAATGACTAAGAATCATGTTATACGTACACTACAAGAATCGTTTATGGAGCAATGGTCAATGAGACTCGTGAGACTTGCGATAGCAAAAACTTACAATAACAATAAAGAATCATTTAAAAAGTATTACTCATAAACATGTTTTTCTATAATATGTTCCAATAATTACCAAATTAACTTGTTTTTCTATAAAACTTTCATGTCCATTTAAAAAATTATTATTGTGTTTTTTTTTTCGTTTTTCAGGAAGATTATGAAAATTCCAAACGACAAACGAGGGGAAAGCCAATACATTGCAGTAGGGATGTCCAAAAATGTTTACAAGGATATGGTAAAAGAAATGAACATAATTGCATCACATGAGGATGCATCCCAACAACAACATGCATTAGAGGTATCTGATCATTCATTCATTATTTTATGTACATCGAATTTATTTATCATATTAAATACTAATTTTTAATTGTTTTGTTACAAAAAATAAAACAAAATGGAATCCAATCAACACATAAGACAAGATGACAAGGAAGAAAAGGGTTGATCGCAAAGTTTGTGAGTACTTATGTTTTCGACGTTACTTAAGTTTTCATATTTGTTGTGATCTTTATATTTAAATAATTTATTTGCATTGGTCCATGGATGTCTTCTAATAGGTCCTAACATACGAAGAAGAGCCAATTGAACAATTGATCAACATTGATTAAGTGGGGGTTGTGAGTATATGTTGAAATATCAAGGTTTAATTGAAGAATTTGTAAGTAGCTATGTTGTTTAACTTCCCATGTTTTATAATTAATGGAACAATAAGAAACCTTTATATTAATTATATCAACTATGCTTTGTCATGGCATATTAAACATGCAAGAAACAAAGTATGGAGAGGATCCAACATAAGATTTTTTGTTACACGACATGAGGAAAAGCTTTGAAAGCATGTATATGGTTTATGAATCACTCGTTCCTATGGTGCACTTTTTTATTTACGTAATCATGTATATTCTACAATAGTGTAAATGTAAATTTACTTATTACACTTTATTTATGTGTTTGTAGATGGAACATGAATGGTTAGAATGTCAAAAACAAGTCGAGAAAGAAAACATATGTTTAAATAACCAAAGTACAATATCACTTACAATTGATCAAGAAATGAGGGATGCACACAACTCGAGCAATGACACTAGTGCAAGTGATGAATGACAATCAATATAATTGAATGTTACTACAAGTTGTATGTTTTGGAATATCAATTTGTAAAAATTAGAGATTTTGCTTAATGTAGTGGACATAATGTCCCAATTGCCTGACGACATGTTACCAATAAGTGTAATAATTACATATTGGTTCCATTTTGATTATTATGGACCTTTACGTTGTCCCATTTTGTATGACCATGGGTCTCTTATTCATAAATAATAAAATGGGTTTGTTATTTTATTGCAATGTCAAATGTTGTAAAATGTTGTGTTGTCGATTAATTAATATGTGAATGATTTATATTGTTACAAATAACTGATTAATTAATATGTGAATGATTTACATTGTTGCAAATAACAAAGGTGTAATCTTTTGGATAAGGCATTAATGCAATAATTATATCAAAATGTAATAACATAAATATAAAAAACAATATTATTATAAAAAATATTTTTTCAAAAAAAATAATTAAAATATATGCATATCGATGAATTCTTATGAACTCACAAAATGGTGCCTGAAATAATATAGTAATCGATGTTTTTTAAGGAGTTATACGCATCAGTGCATATTATACGCATCGATGCATATAATGTGTGATAATATATATTGTTTTAGAATTTTACGGTGGGCATGTAATAAATACACACCGATTCTTTAAATATAATAACAACACCAGTGCTTTAAATAAAATAAAAGCACTTGTGCTTTGGAACAAAGAATCACGACGACATCTCACCTCGAATATTCAAAATTTCAGTACTTTTTGGTGCAAAAGGTAATACATGCACCAGCACGTACAAATTGTACAAGCATCATGATAGACACGAAATGGAAACCTGGGATGTAATAACTATAAACACACCGATGCATTTTCGTCCTTTGTACACACTGGGGCATCAATGTAATGGTGAACCGACACATTTTTGTTTTATGTATGCACCATGACATTTTATGTAAAGGTGCACTGGCGTCTTTTTGTTTTATTTACGCACCGATAAATTGTGTAATGGTGCACCGGTGCATTTTTTGTTTTATGTACATACCAAGGCATTTTATGTAAGATTGTTCGGGTGCATTTTATGTCTAGGTATGCACCGAGGCATTTTATTTAATGGCACACATGTGTGTTTTGATAATAAAAACACCAAAAAAAAATTGTTGGAACCTCCTCCCACCCAATTAATTTTAGTTATATGAAACATCCGTTAAAATCTCTGCAACTAATAGAAGAGGTTGTAGCGGAGGTTTTTTTGAAAAAATTCCAAATTTTGCGACACTAAAAACCTCCGCAAAAACCTATGTTAGAAAGTGTTCTCCTTGTAGTGCTTCCTTACAATATGCACAAAGTTTTTCTTCATGCAACATATCACATCTCCCCAAACTTTCTACCTCTACGACAACCTTTTCCATATCGTATCATGCCAAAGTTTATTTTTGTGTGATACACTGCTCTTCCTCAAACTTTCTGCTATCACAACATGTCACACCTATGCTTAAAAGAGGTGCAACACGAATTAAATGGGTTTCCAAAAGCATGTTGCACACAAGTTTTATTTCATGCAATACACTCAAAACTAAGTTTTTAAGGTAAAACTTTAATGAGGGACATGTCTTTACTGTACATTGTCTTCCTTTACTTATCATGTTTGTCATCCTTTACTTATTCTGGTTCTTTTCTCTCTGACATGAAATCTTCCAAAATTATTGTTTTAAATATATAATAAAATCAACAATGTCATTATTGTTGTATGTGCAAATTCAAAGGACTTGAAAGAAAGAAAAAAGGGAGAGTTCTTAGGCTCATTTCTCTTGTATGTACATATTCAAAGGACTTGAAAGAAGAAGAGTTTAAATGTTGGATTGTTCTAGGTTTACAACAATTTACTCATGTTCTTGTCTTTATTCTAAGCAAACTAATTCACAAGTCATTGATAGGATCATTGTGGTTCTATGCTTGCATCTTGGTTACTATTAGTCATGTACGAATGCATGCATTTGCATCTTATATTAGTTTCATTTACTTCTCACTAGGCCTAAACCTGCCATTAACCAAGGTCATTTCAACCCATCAACATGTTTTACAACCTTAGGTCATAAAAAGAGAGTAATACTTGAAAATAAAAGGATTAATGTGTTGAGATTCAACAAGAAGATCTTAGTGAAAATTATGCACCTACACTAGGATGGAGCCTCAGGCTATTTTTAGGTGGAAGTCTATTTTTAGATGATGAGAAAATTATATTTATAGATGATGTCTATTTATAGATGGTGAGCGAATTTTATTTATAGATGTATGTCGACTATTATTATCCCTTAATAATAGTTGGATAATAAATATTAGTCTATTCTCAATGAGCACTTGGAAATAGTTAACTGAAGTGGAAAATCAGTTAGCTATAGGAAATTTGAGTTCAAAGGTTGACTGGTGGGACATGCAAGTCGAATTAGTTGTAACTGAGTGATTCGAAGTTGTAACAGAGTTGGATGTGTAGTTATGTGAGTTGTGAAGTAATTTAACTCAGTTAATGGAGTTAAGCTCAGTTGTACTAGTTGTAACTGAACTTACACTAGTGAGAGATCAGTGAATTAATAATTAATTCATAATCATTGATCTCACATGCAACTGAAGATTTACCATTGTTAACTGCATGCATGTCGGATCCAATGGAGACCCAATTGAGATAACAGGTGAAGGGGACAGTTTGACTATCAATTGTGACATTAGTGAGTGCACTCATGCAACCACACACACAGTGGATGTGCCAATGAGGAATGTGCAGCCTGGGCAAGAGGAATTCATTTCATTGTAGGTATTTCCAGTAGCATGGATTGCGCAGTGGAGGTAGGTTGTCTGGAAGTAGTAAATTGGCACATGAATTTGTCAATTTTTGTATGACAGTGTGAGACGATTGTATATTGTACTAAGAGCTCTTGGATTAGATTTTTGTATAAGATTGTTACATGATCCATGATATATACATAATATATGATAGTGGGGTTTTTAGCTTTATGATTTCCCGGTAAAACATCTGTGTTATGTGTGATTGATCTTTCTTCTTGATTTTGCAATTGGCGATCATGTTTTAAATTCCGCAAGAATATTAGTAGAAGCGATTATGTATTTAACAGTGGCATAGAATTGTTAGATCATGAGAATCCAGGCAATACATAATTTGTATTAAAATTTCTACATGGTCTCAGAATGCAGAAGATTGCAGAAGCTGAGTTTGTGATTGGATAGAATTCGAATTTGTAGAAAGACTTTCTTGGTGCTATGGCTAATTCAGGATCGAAATGGATTTCAATGGCTTGAGGTTAGAATATGCACTCGAGGGAAGCTCGAACTACATTGCTTGGAAGGACAGGATGGAGGCAGTACTCGAAGACAATGGCTTGAAGGAATTCATTGACAAGGATGTTCCTAAGCCAGATGATGCAGACGCTGCAAATCTTGATGCATGGCAAAAGAAAGTGGAAAAGGCGAGGAGAATACTGTTGGAGGGAGTACGAGACCACATTGTCTCAAACCTCCATGGGAAAGCCACACCATATGCAATGTGGAAGGCTTTGACAGATCTATTCCAAAACAGCAACGACCATAGGAAATTGGCGCTCAAAGATAAACTCAGGAAGATCAAGATGGAGAAGGGCGACTCCATTCCAAAATATCCCACGAAGTTTGTCCAATGTCAGGATGAGCTGGGGAGTCTAGGAATAACAGTCGCTGATGATGATTTGGTGAGCTTGGCTCTGCTAGGACTTCCCAAAAATTGGCACAGTTATCAGGACTCTGTCAATGGAAGGGAAAAATTGTCAGATTGGGAACGACTATGGTCAGATCTAGTGCAGGAGGAGTTCAGGTGGAACACTAGAGATGGCTCTTCATCAAAGAATGATGATGAAGAGGATTGTGCTTTGGATGCCAAGGCAAGGAAAGGGAAGGGGAATAAATTCCATTCAAAATCTGAGTCTAAAGGCAAGAAGTTGGATTTGTCTAAAGTGAAGTGTTTTACTGTCACAAACATGGGCATCTCGCTACTAACTATTCGCAGAAGAAGAAGAACAAGAAGGTTATTGGACCTGCAGCTGGTGAGGCCCTTACCTTGCAATTTGAACTTTACTTCTCCTTGATCGCATGCATGGAGTCAAGTGCATTAGGATCGGTGTGGTATTTGGATAGTGGTGTTTCCTTCCACATGATGGGAGATAAGGAGATTTTCAATGACTTGGAGGAGAGAGATATCAAAATGCATATAGAGATGGGCGACGATGGAAAATACAGTGTGAATGGAATTGGTGCCATTACCTTTTAGAGGGAGTCAGGTAAACCATTTCAATTGACAGATGTTATGCATGTTCTAGGTCTGAAGAAAAACTTGGTCTCAATCGCAATGTTGGAGGACAGAGGCTATGACGTTGTTTTCAACGATGGAAAAGATTTCCTGCAAAATAAAACAATGGTTCAAGTCAAGAAGATAGGTATTTGAGTTAAGAATATCTACAAGCTGGAAGTAGATGCCTGTGCTGCCATGATGGGCAAGGCAGAAAAAGTTGTGAGCCAGGATGAGGGTAAATTATGGCACAGGGGATTGGGCCATCTTCATCATGGAGCCTTGAAAATCATGCAACAAATATCTACTAGACTTCCAATGGGAACACTTGTTTAGTTAGATCAATGCAAGGGTTGCACCATGGGGAAGTATGTAAAGTCCACCTTTCATGAAAAGGAGAATTGTGCTTCGGTGATCCTGGAGAGAATTCACACAGACGTGTGTGGACCATTCTCGGTTGCTTCAACAGCAAAACATAAGTATTATGTTATTTTTGTTGATGACTTTTCTCATAAATGTTGGATCTTCTTCATGCAGAAGAAGGATCAAACATTCTCAAAGTTCTGTGAGTTTAAAGCATTGGTGGAGAAAGAGTTGGGGAAGCAAGTGAAGGCTCTGAGGAGCGATAATGGTGGAGAATAAACTCTAACGAATTCAAAGACTTATGCAACAAAGAAGGAGTTCAAAGAGAACTCATAGCACCTCATAACCCACAGCAAAATGGGGTCGCGGAGAGGAAGATCAGAACAATCGTGGGTGTAGCACGAGCGATGTTGCATGATCAAGGCCTACCAATGCATTTGTGGGTGGAAGCATGCAACACTGTGTTTTATGTGCAAAATTGTTTTCCTCATAGAGTACTTGGCATGAGTACACCTGAAGAAGCTTTCACTGGTAAGAAACTTGATGTTTCTCATTTTAAGATTTTTGGCTCATATGTTTATGTGCATGTGACCAAGAATGCCAGGAAGAAACTAGAGTTGACTACTGAAGTTGGGATATTTGTGGGGTACACAGAAACACCCCATAATTATCATGTGTATTTGCCTAATAGTAAGATGATTGTTATGTAATGGGATATAAAATTCGATGAGGGGAAATCCATGCAGTTGTCGCTTGAGAGGGAGCTAGAATTGCATGCAGAGGAGGAACTGTTGGTTCCCAAAGATGAGTCTCAAGATGTGGATCAGCCACATGAGGAGGTTCATGGAGTGGAGAAAGCCACTCATATAGATCAATCCATCAGAAATGGCAGAAAGTGCACCACGGAAGATGATAGATTGAGACTAGATGTTGCACAGAATGTAGGAGCCCCTACTTCATAGCGCAAATAGAGACAGTCTCCTAAACGATTTACTGGATACATGGCTCTCATGAGAAAATGTATTGTGACCGAACCATCTTCCTTTCAATAAACAGTGCAGGGTCCCACTTGGGTTAATGCAATGGTGGAGGAGTATGACTCCATTGTCAAAAACAGTGCATGGGAAATTGTCCCAAGACTGGTCGACAAATCAGTGGTAGGTTCTAGATGGATCTACAAGGGTAAGATTTTAATCATTGTTCTTTATGTTGATGATTTAATATTGGCTGGTGATGAGCAATTGATACACTTATGCAAGGAGGACCTTGCAAAGGAGTTCAAGATGAAGGATATGGGCCCCCTTCATTATTTCCTTGGATTGGAAATATGTTAGCGAGATGGTGAACTTTTTGTGTCTCAAGGAAAGTATGCAAGGGAGATACTGGGTAAGTTTCACATGGAGGGATGCAAACCCATGGATACTCCTCTTCCAAGAAACTGGAAGAAAGAGGATGCTACTTTTGGAGAGGTAGTGGATGCTACTATCTATCGACAGTTAGTGGGTTTGCTAATGTATCTAGTGAACATGAGACCAAACATTTGCTATGTGGTTAACCAGCTAATTCAAGCGATGGTTAAGCCTACTAAGCTCTTTTGTAAGGCAGGTAAGCATGTCCTGAGATAACTGAGGTGCACATCTGAGTGTGGCTTATGGTACAGACAGATGAATGAGGTGAAGTTGCATGGCTTCACAGATGCAGATTGGGCGGGCATCCCAACGGACAGAAAGAGCACATTAGGGGGGATCTTTAGTATTGGATTTACAGCTATTTCTTGGTACATCAGGAAACAGCGATCCATGGCACTCAGTTCAGTGGAAGCGAAATACATGGCAGAGTCAAGCTACATGTGAGGCTATTTGGATGAGAAAGATCTTGGTTGGTTTGTTTGGTTCTCATTTAGATCCGACAGTGATTCATTGTGATAATCAGAGTTGCATTAAACTCTTGATTAATCATGTGTTTCATGATAGATATAAGCATATAGATATTCAGTATCATCATATCAGAGATTGTGTGTAGCGGAAGATCATGTTGCTTCAGTACATTCCTACGAAAGATCAGGATGCATACATTCTGATGAAGGCGCTCACCAGGAGCAAATTCGAATACCATAGAGACAAGATCGGGGTGAAGGATAATCTCTTTCTTGTTGAGAGGGAGTGTTGAGATTCAACAAGAAGATCCTAGTGAAAAGTATGCAACTACACTAGGATGGAGCCTCAGGCTATTTTTAGGTGGAAGTCTATTTATAGATGATGTCTATTTATAAATGGTGAGTGAATTTTATTTATAGATGTATGTCGACTATTATTATCCCTTAATAAAAGTTGGACAATAAATATTGGTCTATTCTCAATTAGCACTAGGAAATAGTTAACTGAAGTGGAAAATCAGTTAGCTATAGGAAATTCAAGTTCAAAGGTTGACTGGTGGGACATGCAAGTCGAATTATTTGTAACTGAGTGATTCGAAGTTGTAACAAAGTTGGATGTGTATTTATGTGAGTTGTGAAGTAGTTTAACTCAGTTAAGTGAGTTAAGCTCAGTTGTACTAGTTGTAACTGAACT
>JZKD02S2131412.1:56460-69618 GCA_000966675.3 Picea glauca | reverse complement strand
AGGTACATCTTCTACACATGGAAAAGTGATTTGGTAAATAAGTAACAACATTAAGTAAAGCATATATGAAATAATAAAAATACTTACAATTTGAGCACAAAGCTAAAATGGGATAAGTATCGTTGTAGCCACAAAGGAAATTATTTCTTTTGGATGATGGTATATGTTGTTGATGTCCATGGTAAAGGTTCAGAGACAATGTGATGTAGACTGCAACTGCAAAACATTTATGAACCCAATTTTGTATAAAATCATGATGAAGGAAATGTTGTTAGATAATATGAAATGTATGGTGGAAGTAATGATGAGTGCAGTTGTTTAGTTGAGAATTAGTTACATAAGAAATATGGTTATGAGAGGTCCATTGAAGGCGTGCTAACAAAAATGAAAATGGAATTGTTAGAGGAGAAATAATGGGAAAACTTTGAAATGGAGCAAGGCCTATTCTATCTTTCTTCGTATCACATGTCGATTTTCCTTCATTCTTTTGTACCTTTTGAAGGTAAATGCCGAGGAGATGCAAAGATCCTTCAAGGAGCGGACTCTAGATATTGCAGTGAAGGTTAGACCTTGTTGTTTAACTATACCAATGTCAATTGTAACTTTTGGTAATTTCATACCTTGAGATTTATGTATTGTTAATGTCCATGCCATTTTAAGGTGGATCTAAGTATGACTCCCCCTTTGAATAGGTGGAATTGGAACAAAAGTAGAATTTTTGGGATCCCATGGAGGCCCAATGTACTTGTTGAAGCTCACAACCACAAATGTTGGTAGTTGTGGAGGTTTATGGTTTTCTTTGTAGAATATGTTAATAATTTGACCAAGCAATCCATTAAAAAGGCCAAATGCAACCCATAAGTTAGATGTTAACATCACTTTTTGGCTTAGGGTAGAGCAAGACTTTTGGATCCAATTGTTCATCTTCTAATGTAGAGGGAACATGGTTGTTGTTTTGCTCGACATTTGAGAGTGTTATTGGAATGTTTAAAAACTATGGCATTTTTTTATTATCTTGGGTGGCTAGTTTGTTGATTGCAAATAAGTGCATTGAAGCATGGAAAGTACACAACTCATCTTGAGAAAGGAAGGAGTATGTCCTTCACATGAGAAGGTTGCAATCCTCCGAAGAAAGTTATGCATTTATAATGTTCTAAAGGATGTTCTTGAAGGCGACCTACGATGTGTCATCCCCTTGTTGACGAAATATAGTTTTTAGATTGATCATTGTGTTAAAGTCACACCATAGTGCAGATCCATGGGATGCGCCTGTGTATAGCGGAATGCCCTTGATAGGTGGAAATTGGTCAAGGTCTTCAATGAGAATAACAGAGATGCCTTCAAAAGGGGTGTTTCTATGTAGAGGGCATTCTTCTTGAAGATGCTCATCGATGTGGCTAAGAAGTGTTGGCCCTATGAAGCTCATTTCGTTAATGAGAATGTATCGGAAATGCTTACGGTCTTCTTGGAGGTTGGAAAGTGAGTTTCCTTATAATAGGAGGGAATGTCTTATAGGATTGCAAAGGGTGGAATGGATTATAGATGCTTGAATGTTGAAGGATGCAACATCAATCAAAGAAAGCAATAATAATGGGTTTTGAAGGAATTATGTGGTTGAGTAAAGTATTTGTTTAATGCATCCAATCCAGTATGGTTTTTTGGTACCTGTAGTACCTTCTATGATCATTTTCAGTGGAGGGTTGTTATATTTTCCTATGGAGTGCTTCAAGACAATGGAGAGAGCTTCGATTTGGCTGGGGGACATTGATTTATAAGAGGGTGTATTGGAATAGCATGGTTGTGGAAGTTGGTGGTGTGAGTGATTGTTTTATATGAACTGTATGGCTATTTCTTGCAACTTGAAGGGGATATATGTAATATTCCAATTACGGTTGTTGTCAAATTCATGATGGCCTAGCATGTCAAGGTCACTTATTTGGATGTTTTTGGTAGGGTGGAGTTGGGAGAGCATTTCCCATTCATCCAAATCAATTGGGTGAGGGGTTTGCATTTCATCTCCAAAATCATTTTCTTATGCAATAAGAAGAGGTGTAGGGGGTATGTGTTTAACATTCGTTCTTCATTTGTGCCCAGTTTGCAGTAATTTATTCGTTGGAAGTTCCTGTGCCTAATGGAATATTACATAAAGGTTTATATAGAATGATTTCACTCCTACAACTTCCACAATTTCCAAAGATTTTCCAAAATGGCTTAGAGAACACACTGCAAAATAATCAACACTGCATATGTTAGTCTAACAAGTTACTAAATGAATACTTCAAATCCCCCAATTAGAAGCATAATATAAGATAAGCTTAAATTACTCAATATGTTCCTCTCTTAATAGACACAAATCCTCTTGTGGTGTTGTCGACATAATTCCATTGTCAAGGAAATGAGACCCTCAAAATCAATCTTTTCCAATCTCAAGAGCTAGCTTGCTAGGTGCCAGTTCTAAGTTATTGTGATAATATTTTTAGTTCATAGTTTTTATACCATGATTGGGAGTTTTTGGTAGCAAGGAAGATATTTTAGAAGGTTATTTGAGGTTTAGGAAGCATCCATCTCTCACATAATTCCTATGTCGTACCCTTCCTAAAGTTTGGTGAAATATGTTTCATGTGTCACACCTCTCCCAAAGTTTAGTGCAATAGGTTTCATGTGTCAAACCTCTCCCAAAGTTTGGTGTGATAGTTTTCATGTGTCACACCTCTCTTAAAGTTTGGTGCGATAAGGAATTCACTTAAAAAATGTTGGTCTTATTTTCCATTTAAGCTTTATATTATGTTCACTTCATAAAACTTTTGGTTTCATGTGTATCACATTTAAACTTTTTTGGTCGTGACATAGTACGTATCGCACCAAAAATGCCTTTGGTCGTGACATATCTCATCGCTCCAAACTTTCTGTTAGCACTGAAAGTTACACTTTGACTACTAAATTGCAAGCTTGGTACCCATCAATAGGTTTGTAAGGTAAGTTTTAAGATAAAGTGTCAAATCGATAAAACTCAGCCCAACAATGTAAACCACAGAAAATTCTAGATAAGATGTATCAGCAAAATAGGTCTTGTCTAACTTGGATCAGGGTTTTAAAGAGTAATGTGGATAGAAGGAAGACTTTAGTGAGAAAAATGAAGTAAGTCTACTATTAGCATCAGGCATTACTAGTAGACCAATGAAGGAAAAGATTTAGACACAAGAACTTCTTTAATCAAAGCTTAAACTCTGAGAACAATTATAACAACATCACAATCAAACCTCCATTGCAATACAACTATAAAATATCAATTGAAGAATTCAATGATAGTAAATTTAAGAGTAAGAGAGAAACAAGATGGCAGGAAAGAAACTGACTTATATTAGACAAAAAATCATCAAGTCTGAAACATAAAATCTAGTGTTGGCTTTGTTACATCAGTATATCACCAAAAAGAGTCTTACATTAACCATATGAACCTATAAAATGACTTCTAATGCCCCTCTTATATCCTAGGCTATGAATGATAGTTGTACAATTCAAACCCCATCCTCTAGCATAGGATTCCCACATCATGAAGCTAGGGAAACTACAGTTGTTCAACAAAAATAACTGACTGCTAAAAGCTAGGCTTAATGCTAGTAACTACCCCAACATCTTTAATAGGCTTGATGATGTGTCCCTTGAGCACATATTCTTCTTGTCAAGTGTCCCTCCAGCTTTAAACTAACCTTCAAGTAGTTGTCCCATACTCCTCTAGCCATTTGGAAATCATTGATCCTCTTGAAACCTCCAAAACAGAAGGTTGCAGCAGATTCTACTGCGAACTTTTTTGTAGCTACTCAATGTATTTGGTAGAGATCCAAAACACCCAAAAAAACATATTCATAGCTAGAGATGCCTGTAAAAACTCATTATTTGATGTATGAGTGAAAAACTTAATCATAGGCATCATACTTCACCAAAATCTCAAAAATGAAAGAAACAAGCACTGTCCAAAACTAAAACTCTTTAAGATATTTCATCTTTTACTTTCTGAGTCTGAAACTCCTTCTTGTGGCAACTTGGGCCAACACATCCAAATTCCTCTTGGATATCTCTTCCTTAAAAGGTTGCAGCTCCAATTTTAGTTTTCTGATCTGAGCTTGGAAATCTTTGTTTTGTCTGTATAAATTTATGAGTTGCCTATGGAGAGGTAGAAACCTTTTTGCTACAAATCTGGCCTTGTCAATAGTTTCTCGATACGTATCCATGAGATCATTTAACTTCTTATTTTCAACCAACCACTCTCCTTTCAATTTAGTAATTTCATCTATGGCCTCTTTAAGATGTTTGTTTAGCCTTTTAAAGGTAGGTTTCTCTGGAGGAGTAGTTATGTCTATAACCTCAATGTGCTCCTCAATAGGTACAATTTTACCTTTACCTTTTCTCTTGATAGGAGCTTCCACTATGTCTTCTTTCTCAATACTTTCCTTCTCTGTTGATGATCTAGTGAAAGGTCTCCTAACCTTAGCTTTATCTACAACAAATGGTGAAGGGAAAAGTAACATCCTTCCTTTTGATCCCGTGGCTCTGGTTGATGGAGTTTCTACTGACTTTGGAGTTAGTTTGGGTGAAACCTCCTTTTGTGGAGAGTAATGAGATCCCCCTTCTCCTTTTTGTTCCTTAGTTGTTTCATCATTTTTAACAATACCTTTGTGCTTCCTCTTCTTGCTTGTCTTTGTGTGTACAGTACTGTCAGCCTGAAGAGGGCTTTATACCTTGGATTGTGGAGTAGGAGCAACATTCAACTGAAAGTGTGAAGAAACAATGAATTTCTCCCAATCAATGTTTTTCTTCTTTAATTCCTCAATCACAAGCATTTTTATCAGCCTTGAATGAAAAACACTTGTATCGATTGCCTTAGACTTAGCCTGGACTATGTCAGCCATTTTTCCAATACTCCTAAACAAATAGAAAGGAATATTCATGAGGTCTTTGTATGTGAAGTGCAATAGAAGTCTTATGTGGTACTAATAAATCATGTTGAATCCCTTCATAGGTAAATTATCTTTGGATTATCCTTAGCATATTATCAAAACCTTCAATCATGTGGCTCCTGGGCACTCCTTTTGATAAATTATCTCCTTGATATTATGGTTTGATAAATTCTTTGGAGAAGGTTGCATTTAGATTCATGGATTTAAACCACCTTTCACCAGTATTAGGTATTTCAATATCTGTTGCTATGGTCACTTCAGATACCTCAAGTTCTAGTGTCCCAACCTTGGTTTTGGTTCCATCAAAGTTCAAAGAAAAATCCCTAGCCACCTCAGGGTGCCCCCTCTGCATTTTCTGACAAAAACTAAAACAACCCACTCTTTGGAAGACTTCCCTGATCAGGGGTTTAGCAACAAAACATTGCATGTCATAGGGCTCAGTACTCACAAGTCCCCCTCCCTTGTGAGCCTTCTTTTTCTGTGGAGTATCCATTGATGTCATATGAAGAAAATCTTACCACAAATTTTAATCATGCAAGAGGCAAAACAGGAAAAACATATGACTAGGGTTTTGATGGATGATCTTTCTCAAAGGGTTGGTTCGGTATAAGGCTTTAAGTGTTTATCAACCTATTTGACCTCCAGGAATAAGAAAATGTAGCTTACAGTCAAGGAGATGAAGGAAGATTGCACATAATCATGAAGGTATAAAGAAACAACTTGTTGTAAGATAGGTCTTGTTCACCACCTCGTTGTCCTCTTGCAAAACTTCATAATGACTTCACAAGCAAACAACTTTTAATCTCATAGACTCATACCAAATAGAATTGAATGTGAAACTGAGAACCTGATGAAAACAGGTTGTGTAAAAGGTGTTGGGACAAGGGATTCGCAGTGCCAAGCTTGTTGCGTAGATTTTGCAGCGCCAGAACAAAGGGTTCACAACGCTTGGGAAAGTAAGCAAAACAACTGAATATGAGATGGGAAAGGTGGCATGAAACAAATACTTCTTAAGGATCAAATGAACAAGGTTCAAAGCTCATGCAATTGGGCAGGGAACGTGTCAACAAGGTAAGTGCAATAGTTTGTAGCATGTATCACCAGTCCGCAACGCCCAAAAGAAGAAACAACAGACAGATCCTTTATTGTCCTTCAAAAGAGCTGAAAAAACTCATGGAGTACCTGGTGGCTTTGGCCTGAAGACTTATATCCGTGAGTTTGAATAATTTTGTTTGCAGGTAGCCTAACCTCCAACTCGCTTTCTACAATCGCAGTATTTTTCATAGCGCTTGTCTGAAAACACCAGATTTGTAGCCCCAAGCCAGAAATGATTTGAAACTTGGAGAAAAAAGTTAGAGGTTTTTATGACGAAATCCCAAGCTATATTTTAAAATACAAGTGTTCAAAACAAGGAGATCTTCATGGATAAGACTCATGAGCGCAAGGATGGTAATGAATGCATGATGTACTTTTGGATGTGTTGCGAACTCTCTAGTGAGTTGGCAACGTACAAATCAAACTTGATTTGACATCCTAACGGGTAAGGTAACACAATGGATGGGTCGATGAGTACATCATGGAGGAGGTGACATGTTAGGGTGGTAGTGGAGGAATGAAATATGCGATAGATGAAGGTTTTTCCAATTTATCATGATGATCAAGGTATAACCCAAGTACTATAGACCAAGGCCAACACTATTCTTTGGTTTATTTGTGTCAAAAATGAAAAATTACTATAGGAAAAAGACAAAGCCTAAAAATTAAACAACACTTATGACTCAAAATCAAAAACCTAAAGACTTTTTTGACCCAAGCAATTCTATGTGATAACACTTTCCTTTGTCATGACATATCGCATCGCATTTAGGTTTCTTCCTGTGCAACACATCACACTTTCTCAAACTTTCCTTCATCACCACAAAGGGAAAATTTCCAAAAGAACTCCTTTGCATCTTCCATGTCATTTCATCCTTCAAATATTTCTTTCCTTGTGACTCATCACATGGATCAAAATTTTCCACTTGCATGACATATTACATAGGATGAAGTTTTGTTTCCCTGCGATATGTTGCACAAAGTTTTTCTTCATGCGACATATATCATCTCCTCAATCCAAAATTCTCTTTTCGCATCTTCCATAAATTTTGCTTGCTTGTTTCGTATCACATTTAAAATTTATTTGGCCATGAAAAAATGCATATTGCACCTAAAATGGCTCTGACAGTGACATATCGCATCACTCCAAACATTCCTTTGCTGTGATTTATTGCATTGTGTCAGACAGTTGGCTTAGGTTGATGGACAGTTGGTCTGGACTGTTGGTTGTCATTGATGTAAAACATTGGAGAGTGATATTGTAGGGGTAAAATCATGAAGGTGGGTTACACTTTTGTGAGAATCAGGTCTCCAAAATTCCTAGCGAACTTTTTTTCAATCGAACTCCTAGTTCTTTCGACCGAAACATTTTTCGACCGAACCTTTTGACATCAAATTGAACGGTACTACGACGGTGCCCTCGAATGTCGTGTACCAGATTAGCTAGACATATTTTTTCATCCAGTAACATCTTTTTAGCTGAAAGATTCTTTGGGCCGAAAAAGTTTTCATCTGAAAAAACCTTTGGGCCGAAAACTATTTTATATATCACCTGCCCATCGGCCATATAACAGTTTTCCGAACTAGTGAGAGTCTTCTGACCGTTGTCCGTTGGTGAGAGTATGGTCATTGGCGTTTGTTGGTGGTGGTCGTTGGTGTTCGTTGGTGGCATTCATTGGCATTGGTTGCAGGTATGTTTTAAAATGTTTTTTTAGGTAGTTGTAAATTGTTTTAGGTGTTTGTTGTTTTAGTAGTTAATTAAATTATGTTTTAGAATTCGACGTACATGGACAAGGTCGAATTCGGCCCTATCCATGTGCATGGAAAGGCTTTACCATAGCTTGCTTAGTCCAACTTCTATAAACTAAAGAGACTCTATTTTAACACAAACTTATTTGTAATCCTCTTCCTGAATTTATTTTATTTATTACGTTGTGTTATCTCAAGGAATATCTCTCATTTTAGCGCTTTACCTAGGGCTTACCTATCCCAACTTCTATATCCCAAAGATACTCTATCCTAACACTAGCTATTGTAATTTCTAGATGAACGATTTCTAAAACTATAGAGGTGGAATTACTAGTTCTATGAAGGATGAATCACCGCAATGTTCAGTATTAAGGGTTTTCTAAAGCATAAATCTCTATGTCTAAATTGCAATGAGGGTGGTCTTTATTGGTCTCAACTATTTTGTCTTAGGGGAGAGGTATAGAACCTAAAATAAACCACCAACATTCAAAATCTTAGCACTTTGATATCACTTGATGTATACTTGTTTGGCTATCGCAATGGATATTTAGGTTTTAATACTATATATAAAATATCCCTGCTTGCATTTAAATGTGTGATGTGCTCTATTTAGCAAATTTCAATACATGATTTATTATTTAATTCAGCCCTGTCCATGTACATGGTATTTCATTTAAATGATTATATGTTGAGAATCTATAAAATCGTATTTACAAATGTATGTAGTTTCATGATATTATTTAAATTAAAATTATTGTGAAAATTAAAACTATTACTAAGGATTTGAATATAAGTGTATATATAGTTTAGTTTATGTAGTGTGAACCAAATTAAACTAGCTTTATTGAATAACACAAGTGAATCCATAAAGGTGTACCACATTTTCCATTGGAATGATGTCATGGAAATTTGTAAAATAACTCATATACATATTGAGAATTTTGATATTACATAGTAAATACAACGTGTAGAGAATATTATTAACTTTCTAATGACAAAATTTTAATGTTATTTAATATGTCTAATGATTTTTTTTTTATTGAAGACAACTTTTAAATAAATAATTTATAAAAAAAATTATATAAGTATTAGTGTAAAGTATAATGTATAATATTTTTTAAAAATTTACATTTTGTATTTTTTAATCACATTTTTGTTTCCATATAAATTTTCTTCTCTTATTTAAGTAATGTGCAAAACCAAAGATATATTTCTAAGAATAAACATCCACAGTTTCAAAAGTTTTAATAATGTGCAAAACCAAAGATATATTTCTAAGAATAAACATCCACAGTTTCAAAAGTTTTAAGAGAAGTATTAGAATTTCACTATTATCACAATTATGATCTAATGTGGGTGTATTGAGGAAATTCTAATAGAAACTATTTTTCATATTTAACTCTTATCACAAATTTTTCCAACCCATAACACTTGAGGAACTATGAAATGTCCTATTTCACTATGGAGTTTGTTCTTATTTTAGTAATTCTTATTTTTACAATGACTTCATATCACTCTTCTCTTTGATTCCCACCAATCAATTCCCCGACCTATGAAGAATGCACTAACTTAAATTTTGTCCAAACAATGAGGATAAGACTGCAGCCATATCCTTAGATTTATTATCATTAACCAACTTCAATAGGTTCCTTGGAGAAACCAATTCATGCTATACTGAATGACAATAAGAAAATAGCATACCTTAGGCACAAGTACATGTCCATGGCGGAAACAATCTTTCCATCATCATTTACCCACATGTAAAATGCCTTGATATCTTTTGGATAATTGTACACAATTACTGGATTTTTAAATATCTCCTTTGTTAAATATCTGCATCAATTTAGACAATAAAACATTAAAACAACTTCCCATCTTTTCACCTTCGCAAATACCCAGATGCAACAACTTAAAAAAATTTAATGGTATAAGAAAAACAATATTTGGCATTTTGATTTTTAACATAATGTCCAGGTGGTGATTTTGTCTTACGCACCTCTCATGCTCCGATGCTAAATCAATACCCCACTCCACCTTGTTATCAAACTTCTTATATGTAACCTGTTTGTTTTCAACCACATGCCACAATTCTCAAGCCTTCCTTGTGTCTAGAAACTTAGAAATGCCATAAACTCAAAATTATAAGTATCTATGCATACACCCAAGCCACAAAATATCCACAACCTTTTCTAGAAGTTAATCTACCTCTGTGTAGATGATACATGCAAATGACGCATTTGCCACCGAACGAAGTATATCTATAGAATTCTTATCAATCATTTTTTACATGAATTCCATATCAGCAAAGCAGTTTTCAAGCAACCATTGACGAGCCTATCCATGTACATGTACATGTTTTGATTTCAAAGAATAAAGTGGATAGGCAAGAGCAAGTAGTAGAAATGTTTTGCTTCAAACTATCGCAAATTGTAAATTATGTGAGCATTCACTTTTCATATACAAAGTTTTACTTGCATTTTTTTTTATTGTCTTTATATCTTATCCTTATAAAAAAAAAAAAAAACATGCAAGAAACTTTTGGGTATTGTTAATGCTATATGTCTTAAGAGTAAGTTGTTTACATTGTGTTCAAACTTCTCAATTTGTTCTTTCCCCTTTATATGTATTTCTTTGAAAAGTAAATATGTAAATTAGTTGCATTATATCCCTAAATTAATGTATATAGTTAGCGAAAGATCCATTAGATAATAACTTGATTTATTATATCCCTAAATTAATGTATATAGTTAGCAAAAGATTCATTAGATAGTAACTTGATTTGGCTTTTTGATAGATCTATCCCTTTTCCAATTCCATTTAAAACCCTAATATTGTAAACACAATAAATGAATTTTGTTAACAATTCATATTCTTTGAAATCATGAAAGAAATTACATACTATAATCATACCTTGTGTCCTTATTGAAAACAAAATTTACATATATAAATATGCATCTATGTATCAATCAAATCTAGCAAACCAGAATTGATAAGTTCATAAGCATCAACATCAAAAGAATTTGAATACAAGTATGAATACAATAGTTCCTTCAAACAATATTTAGTTATAGTGTTTAGGATTGCAACCATAGATAATTTCATGGGAATAAAAAATGTTCATCCCATCAAGATAAATACCCAAAACTCATAAAAGATCATCAAGTTGAGAGCCAAGATCATGCAAATCCAAGACAAATTGTGTAGAGCCTCATCCTCACTAGACCTATAAGAATACTAAGAGTTAATCCTAGACATGATGATGGAAAATCAATTGAATTACCCAATCTGTAGGGAGATTCACATGTTTAATTTGTTCCAGGGATCATAATAAGCATGTAAAGTTGTGCCCATGTTCGTCAAGAAGAAGCCAATTCCACATGAGGCAATGGGTGAAAGTCCATAATCGAAAACCTTGGACACATCCACTAATCATGATGGCTCAGCCATGGATTAAGAAAAAAATGTAGATTTTAACCTTGTACAATATTTACTGCAAACGGATTTTCAGTAAAAGAACAGAAAAAATACAATGACAAATACAAACATTACACAAAGGTTTTTCCCCTGGAAACCCAAACTGGGAAAACCAGCATATTCTATATTCATTCATAGTATTACATTGTTTACAATACAATATACATATAGGAGACAGTGGCATCCAAAACCCTAACCCAATGACTTGGATTAGTCAACAACCCTAATTCCTTAACCAGAAATAGAAAACCATTTGCAAAGAAACCATGTGCCGAAAAACCACCTAAATATGTGACACATTTCCCGAGGTCAAAAAAATTTCTCGGGGGCGCTGCACCCCCCCTCAAACCCCCCTGTGCGTCTGGTGCAATGTAGACACTACTTCTCATGCAAAGAATATAACACATACCCAACAAAAAACCCTAAAACAATAGTGGAATGGGAAATAGGGTGTGTTCCCATTGAACCTAGGTCAAAAAGTAGCCTGAAATTAGCTTTGTTGGGAGAGGAATTACAAGTGAAAATGTAGGTCATTTTATTGTCATGAATTGTTGGGAAGTACCAAACCAAGAAAAAAACTTCAATTAGTGGAGGAAAATGAAAAATTAACCAATCTCCTCATGGTTATACATACTTGGTAGAGAAACCTAACAATGGTGCATGTCACCTCACTTTCACCAAACCTTCTTTTGAATTGGGAAAATATACTATGATTCAGATGAGTATTGTTGGTGGGTTTTGTCACACGGATGTGCAAAAAAACCCTACTTTGATTGGTTGTATTCTTAAAGGTATATGAATTCAAAATAGAGATCAAATAAGGATTCATGCATGCAACACCATAACTCTTATGAAAACAAAAGAAGAAAGTAAGATATTTTGAATTCACCACTAGCAAATTTAATATTTAGATCATAATAAATAATATAAGAACATTCTAGATTTTATTAATCCAATGGAAAATATATGACTTACAACACATTAAAATAATAGCGTGGTTGAGGAATGGTCAACTAGCCTTCCCAATGATCCCCCAAAACAAAAATATTATATTCAAGGAAGGGTCATTCAAACCTTCCTTAATCTCTCCCTCAGTGCAAATACTATGCTTTAGAAAGTGTTTCTTGACACTTCCATGGGTTGAACAACCCTTACCTGTGTTGCTTGAAGTAGGGTTGATCATCCCTTCCTTAGGCTCTCCCTCGAAAAGAATATTATGCTTGAGAAAGGGTTAACCAACCCTTACCCATGCTCCCCACAATCAAAATACTATTCTCAAGGAAGGTTTGGTCAACCCTTCCTTAGGTTAACCCTTGAAAATAATTCTACACTTGAGGAAGGATTGGCATACCCTTCCCTATGCACCCCTGCAATGAGAATATTATGCTCAAGGAAGGGCAATCGACCCTTCCCTATTCTCCCCCTTGAAGCAAATACTATGCTTCAAAAAGGGTCATTTGACCCTTTTGTTGGATCCTTATCAACGTGAATATTATGCTTAAGGAAGGTTCAGAAAACTGTAACACCTTGTTTCCCCCAGATTGTAAATATAACTGAACTGGCCAAGGACTATGGCAAAACTCATAAGTATGAATGTGTGCTGTAAATGGACCTGCAGAAAGAGGTCAATGAATGTAAATGATAGTTTGAATTTATTGTAGAAATGTTAAGAGGGGATGTGCGGAAAAGAGACCACGATGGTGGTGGAGGGCACCTTGAAAAAGGGGCGTTAACTTCCACCATGAATTAAAATACCGTATTTGGACCCCACTGGCCCGGAGAACCAAAAGCGGCTCGCTAGCCCTGAAATAAATGCCTTGCAGGCTGGTAGGTGGATGGCTTGATGAGGGATGGGGAGGTGAACCGCCTATCCGTAGAGCCA